>OZ024908.1:7930426-7969696 GCA_964017125.1 Flabesymbios commensalis
AGTAATACATGGTAAATATCTGTAATTTTTAAACCACATTAAGTCATGCATCTTCATACACTACAAGTCGAGAATTGCGATAGCAATTCGCGGCTTGTAGTGTATGAAGATGACTATGGTAAATTCAGGATTGAAAGGGTTAAGGGTCGAAGGGGTCACACATAGGGTCGCCCAAACCTACAACCCAGTAACACAAATAATTTATATAACATCTATACAATGTTGTGTCAACGTCGAAGATGTTGGGCCAGCGTTGTATTAATGTTTCACAAATGATGTGTGTTTACTAGGAACAACCTCATTTTCCAAAAGACTAGATATAAATGAGCATGGTCTATAATGAGTTCAATCATTTCACCCTTCATGCACAATAATATGAACCAATTCTGCTTTAATGTTGGCCCACTGTCTACGACGCTGGACCGACATTAAATAAGCTTAGTTGAGCGTTTAGTGTTTGCAGTTTTTCTCTTTTGAATCACAATCAGTTCTGATTGCTTCTTAACGGAGCATGAGATTCAACACATGCGTTGTTACAGCGTTATAAATAACTGTATTTGTTAACCATGTTTGTATTGACACTTCACAATAGGCTACAATAAATAAATGAAATGACCAGTGAGCAAATTTTTAAAGTCATTGTTTTTATAAATCGAATTAATTTGATAAAGTTATATGCTTTAGCAGTCAACATCTCAATCTTTTACATATCTTCACTTTTTATTCTGAATCGAAATACATACCTCGCATTGAAAAAAATCGCCCACTTTTTGAACATTATAACTTTCCACTTGTCGATGGCTTGTATAATTCCAGAATATTAGAACGTTCTACTTGTCGATGACTTATATCATTTCCTACATGTAGATGGCTTGTATCATTTTAGAACATAAGAACTTACTTTTTGTCGGTGACTTGTATCATTTAGAATATTAGAACTTTCTACTTGTCGATTGCTTGTATCATTAGAACATTAGAACTTTCTACTTTACGATGGCTTGTATCATTAGAACATTGTAACTTTCTACTTACGATTGCTTGTATCATTAGAACATTAGAACTTTCCACTTGTCGATTGCTTGTATCATTAGAACATTAGAACTTTCTACTTGTCGATTGCTTGTATCATTAGAACATTATAACTTTCCACTTGTCGATGGCTTGTATAATTCCAGAATATTAGAACGTTCTACTTGTCGATGACTTATATCATTTCCTACATGTAGATGGCTTGTATCATTTTAGAACATAAGAACTTACTTTTTGTCGGTGACTTGTATCATTTAGAATATTAGAACTTTCTACTTTACGATGGCTTGCATCATTAGAACATTATAACTTTCTACTTTACGATGGCTTGTATCATTTAGAACATTATAACTTTCTACTTTACGATGGCTTGTATCATTTAGAACATTACAACTTGCTACTTTACGATGGCTTGTATCATTAGAACATTGTAACTTTCTACTTACGATTGCTTGTATCATTGGAACATTAGAACTTTCTACTTGTCGATTGCTTGTATCATTAGAACATTAGAACTTTCTACTTGTCGATTGCTTGTATCATTAGAACATTAGAACTTTCTACTTGTCGATTGCTTGTATCATTAGAACATTAGAACTTTCTACTTGTCGATTGCTTGTATCATTTTCTATTTTAATATATAATTTGCCTCTAGCTGGAAAAAGGTTTAACTCTTACAACGCTGTAATATTGTTGTATAAGCTATGGAGACCAAATGGTTATTTTCAATTTGAAGTCATCAATAATGTTTTAATTATCTCTTTCTGCCTCATTTGAATACCTATGTTATGGGTCTACGGCCATTATAATTTTTTTTCTTTCGGTGCGGCTTACAGACGTCAGATTTTGACCTCTAAAGACGATCCCCACACCGAAAGGGTTGAATAGCCGTGAGTTACCACGACATTTTCTAATCAATCTCTACGTGGGATTATTTCACCCTTAGAGTGCAAAATGTGGCGTTAATCCGTAACTGGCACCTTTGACGTGATTGGTCCTGAACAAGCAGGATTTAGGTCGGGATTTTTAGCAAATGATCATATATTTTCACTTAAAATACTAATTGATTTATTTTTGCACATTAAGAAAATATTGTATGTTTGTTTTGTTGATTATGCAAAGGCGTTCGATACTGTAAATAGTGTATTGCTGTGGCAGAAACTTCTCAGGTGTCAAGTTAATTGTAAAATGTTTAGAGTGATAAATAACCCATATCTAAAGGCAAAATCGTGTGTTTCAAGAAATGAATCAGTTTCGACATTACTCCCCTGTCAAGTAGGGGTTAGACTAAGGGAAAATCTTTCCCCGCTGTTTTTTTCGAGATATCTCTCTGACCTGAAATAAAAAAAATATCAAGAATGTGTGACGGTTTAATTTTTATACAGAATCTGGCAACGGAGTTTGTTGATGACACTGAAGTTGTAGTGTTTTTAAAACTTCACCTGTTATTGTACGCTGATGACACTGTGATTTTAGCAGAAAACCCTAACGATCTGCAAATATAACTTAACAGCATGGCAGTATATTGTAAAGACTGGATATTGTCTATAAATGTTACAGAAACCCAAGTTATGACGTTTTTAAGAGATATAATCAGAAACAAATAACCATTTTAATTTAAATTAAAAAAAGTTAATATCAAGAGCTATAAATCTGGGAATTATATTCAATTATAATGGTGCATTTCGAGTAGCTATGCAGGACCTTTTATTCAGAGGCAGTTTCTGCTTACCCTGCAATGTAAGCAGATACCGCATTTGGCTTTGCACGGTAGAACACTCCATGTGCTAAACTTATACATATTAGGCCTACTTTAGAGGTGATCTATCACCCCTTATATAGTATGAATAAATTTGTTACAAATAAATCATAGTCGCCGCAAGATGGGGCACACGTGTTTCCTTATATGGGGTGATTGGATATCATGTGACCCTCTCAGAGGGTAATTATTCATACCATATAAGGGGTGATAGATCACCTTTAAACTACACACACTTGACCACACTCAGCCAGTCATAACACTATACGTGTCCACACACCTGAACGGTAGGAATGACCGCTACCACTTTAATAACCACTTGACACTATGTGCATTGTTTTGATGCTAAATACCTCATATAACGTATATTCTGGTAAACACGACCTGTTCAGCCAATGTCGCTTCAATGCTGGGCTATCGTTTCATTTGTTTTCTGGGGAATAAAAAATAAATTGAACGATGTAAAACTGAATTATAAACTCAATAGTGCTGAATTTTAAATTGTATTGGGCCCTATATACATGTATGTTATGCTACTGTAAATTATTTTTATAAACAGATGTTTATGAAAAAAAAAAATTAAAACATAAGTATAAACTTAAAGGATTGTTTATAATATCTGATCAATGTAGATTATTTTGTATCCACTGATTATGGTAATAAATGATTTTAATAGGCTCTATACATGGTATACAACTTTAAATTATTTATTTATGAACAGATGTATAATAAAAAAAATGTTTTACTGAATTATCAACCATTTTTCTATATGATCGTACCAATATAGATTTTGGTAATTTATGATCCTACCCCACAAAATACACAATATCTCAATCCAATATTGATTTAATGTTGGCCCATTGTCTCTGACGCTGGGCAAACATCAATTCGTCAGTGTATTATCGCTGCCTCTCTTGTTTACTGTGACACTGTCCTTTAGACACGAGAATGTTAATGATATTGCCGCTTACCCCCCCCCCCCCCCCCGCCGTGCCCCGAGCCTGAACAACCGACTGTTCACCCCCTATCCCCCTCCCCCCTCCCCAGGCAGTGTTCAATCATCACGACGGGCAGTGAAGCCAAACAAATGCCCGTCCGATACAGATATACCTGCTACATGATATACCACAACACATATATATGCAAAGACGTTATTGAGGAGATTTTAACTGGATACTTAGATACATACTACATAGTATGCCGCAATCCAGAGACAACCAGGGGTATAGTACGATTGGATAAGTTATAGAATAATATGATTTACATTCATTCCGATGTGAGAAGAGTTGCCGGTGAATTAAAATATGTTTACATTTCGGGGTAAGTTTTCATCCATTTCGTTGTGAGTTACTATCATAATTCCAAACTCAAAAGAAAAGAAATTAATCAATTTTATGAGCACTATCTTACTTTAGAGCAGAGTTGATATTATTGTTTCACATTTTGATGATTATCATTTTTCACTGCTATATAACACTACATAGAATGCGCGAATTTTCTTACCGATGACACTTCTATGTTTTACGCCTATCTATCACAACACAGCACAGACCGTGACAGTCAAGGTATAGAATCACAGCATGTTACACAACTATTTATAAAGTTACCAATTTAAATTGGCAACGGGTGGAAATCGTATTGGGAGGTTAATAACACTAAAATAAATACTCGTACAGACTTACATTAACAAAGAAAATGGTGCATTCACCCAATTCTGGCTTAAAATTGAGCCATTGTCTTCGACGCTGGCTCAGCATTAAAGCAGCACTGGGTCGATGTCACGAGTTTGCGCCGTCAGCTTTGGTGTATCATGAAGCCAAAAGGCAGTATCTGCTTACTTTTGATACTGATACTTTTGATATTGCCCTTCGGCAGTATGTCAATGTCGCCCGACAAACACGACGCTGGCCCAACAGTAATCCAACATTGGGCCAACGCCTCGTGTTTGCTGGGTGGCAGCGTGACCAGGTGAGCCCCGTGTAGGGGGGTTTGTACTGTAAAAGTTGCCAGTGACACACTGTGACGCCCGTCACCGTGACCGCTGACAGTGACAGTGACGCCCTGCGACCGTGACCAGCCTGTTATCACACGGGATCCCTGTCACCGTCACCAACAACTGTATATAGCTCACCGTGACTGACCCGTTATTACAGGGGGTTGAGAGGTAATGGACAAATTGGTCACTACATGTGAAGACGTGACATGACCTGTCCTGGACGGCTACTAGCTGGCGTAAACACAGAACACGTGGGCGGCGGGTGGACTTAATGTGTCAAAGAGGTGTGGTCAGATAGATGCACAAATATAAAGAGATATATAACGGAGAATACAATGAAGATACAAGACTAAACATACCACATGTGAACGTACGTCGACTTAAAGAATGATGACTTGAGGTGTGTCCAGATAAATAGGCAAATACAGACAGATATATATAACTGAATAGCAATGTCAAAATGAAGTGAACATACAAGAATAAACACACACACGTGAACTAAGGAGTCCAGATAAAAAGACATAGGCCTATGTCAAATGATGTATAGCCGGAGAATCATTATCAAAATGGTATGAGCAGTTTGAACCTGTGCCAGCTGTGGACTTAAGTCACCAGATAAACCACAAATCCATGAATATCGAAAATAACTGAACATGCAGAAATAAACAAACTTTACGTGGTTGGGTGTGAACATAGGACATTTTGACTCCGCGTGTGTTCAGATAAACAGACACAAATAGGAGGATATAGAGGACAACACTATTCAATATCTAAAAGATCAGCTGTATAAAGGTACTTCACATTTATGTCAAGAGAAAGTACGAAATTCGATAGATTCGTAGATTTGAATGTACGAGGCGCGCAGCGCCGAGGATCTTCAGATCTACGAATCTATCGTAATTCAGTTATTTCTTTGACTTGAAATACACAAAATAGGTACACGTGTTGCAAGATTAGATATAGAAATTCTCAATTATTATACCCGCTAGTCAGCATGGTTAACCATTATACATAATGAGCGATGCGGTGTCAGGGTAAAACTTTTATATTGTGTCCGACCTGGCCAGTATAATAAATAATAACAGTAAATTCGTAGATCCGAGTCTAGTGTTTTAACAATAAACTGACGTCCCGGTATGTTTTTTTTTAAATTGTCAGTACATGTACACGTATGTCTAAAGTTAGGAACACAGGAGTAACATACACCGCGTGAGTGTGTGTGGACATTATAAATCCTGATACCAGGTGCGTTCAGGTACTCAACCACATATAGACGCATATAGGTATATATAGGCTACATACCTCGAGAGCACCATACAATATTCAAACGAAATGATCAGCTTGTCCCAGCTTACACTGTGCATTGTAACTACACAAGCACATCTGAAGATATATTCTATCAATAGGCCTAAATATAAGAGTTGAATATTCAAATATTACATGAAGTAAAATTAGAATTGGCACGAATTGGTGCGAGATATCGTGTCATACTAAAATGAATAAAGAGTTTATTCCATTTATGCCATCTATAGGCCATTGCACTAAATCATAGCAAATGACATGAACTTGGTGAACCAGCAGAGTGAACGTTCACGCCGTATATTATGATTATTGATTCGGGGGGGGGGGGGGTGGGGGGAGTAATATATGTAATGGGTACAATATTTGATTAGAGCATTAGTCACGCAAACATATGATTGAAAACTCTCCATGAAGATTTTAAACTCTGGTGCTGCTGATTCATTTGCATCTATTATTCATTCATTTCTAACGAAAACTTGTTATTCATTTGCAATGATAATATATATATCTTTATATATATTCATATAAAATATACATACCTAATATTAATATTATTAACATAATATTCAATATCAAAAATGGATGAATCAATCAATCAATGAATCAATCAATGAATCAATCAATGAATCAATCAATGATAGTTAACAAGTGTTTTGCTAATATACGCGGTTTCAGCGGCACGGACGTTTATCTAAAGATCTTTCATATCTCTGGTTTAACCCTAAAACTCTAAAGTTATCTTGCACGTATATTTAAATACGGCTTCAGCAGGGCTGTTCATCCTCAAAGTCTTAACCCTGTCAGCACAGGGATCTTATTTAGACGTGAGATTCTGACGTCTAAAGTCGGTCCCCGCACTGAAAGAATCAAAACAATTATAATTGCCGTAAGCCCATAACATATGTATTCTAATGAATCGGAAAGATTTAACTGAGATATTTATGATTATTTCAAAATAAAGAAACTCTTTGGTCTCCATGGTTTACACAAACAGATTGTGTTAAGAGTTAAGTTATCTCACATGCACATACGTTTAACCTTCAAACTATTAGGTTATCTATTAAAAAAAAATTTCACCCACTTGAAGTTATATCTCGCTAACGTAAACCACAACTTCACTTGGGCGACAATTACTAATATTTGTTTAATTTAAGACCAACTATTTGCAATCATGATGTTCAAACAACCTATTTTGTTCCAAGTAAGTGTGATTTAACAGTTCTAATAAAAAGGAAATTCGACTGTAGTCGTGACCACTTTAAATAAAAAAGATATCATGCTGTTATCACACATGATACCACGTGTACATGGATAGAGATTGTTTTCACTCCAGACATCAACGTCAACAGGATTACACGGAGAGAGGTCTTGAAGATATAACAATATTCCTGACAAACGGGTGAGCATTGGAAGATATGTGACACTGCACCATAGCATAACGTTATACAATATGGTATCAGTGCCGTGAGGTGAAATATCAACAACAAGCATGAACACATTTTATAATGATGTCAAAAACGCTTGTGTCAGGGCTGATGATAGGTTATCATAAGTGGCATGCTTCAGGTATACAAGGGTAAGAAGTGTATATTCTCTAATCTGGGAATACAAGGGTGTACACTATTTGAGAAACTGAATTTTCCCCTTTAAATACTGGGCGCGATTTATAGCGACTGCTATCAATTTACTGGATACATTACGGATTATTAGACCACATCAAAGTAATTTTCATTCACTTAAAGTTATGGTTAAACACGTGAAAGTGTTGACAGCAGATAAGAAGATATAATATGTATTGCCAGGACCACATTCAGACGTGTCACGCATCATAGTGAGTCAGTGTATAATTAAAAAAAAATAAAAAATAAAAATATGCTGTCAACTAAGAAGGCATGATCAACAACTTGATAAAACTTGAAAAAAATTTGATATATTGCGAAGTATACTCTGATATGATCATGGTGATAGCGGATGCATTCACTATAACCCTTTTATTGCGGGGACTGACATTAGACGTCAGGATGTGACGTCTGTAGACGTCACATTCTGACGTCTAAAGTCGCTGCCCCCCGCACTGAAATAATAAAATATTTAAAATGTAATGGCCGTAGACCCATAACCTAGGTTATCAAATGAATCGGAAAGACCTGACTAAGACATTTAAGATGATTTCAAATTGAAAATAACCCTTTTGTCTCTCGTTTATGTAAACATAGGCCTACTTCAGCACTCTACGGGTTGAAAAAGGTGAGTCGTCTCGCTTCACTCTCTTGGCCTGCATGGCTGCGCATGCGGGTGGGCCTACTACATGTGCTCAGTGAATCTCGACGGTTACTTCAACATACTGTCGTGTATAGTATATTGTTACATCGAGCTCATTTAAAACGTGTAGATGACACAAATAATCACAGTCAGTCTGATGTGAACGAGCTCGCTAAATACCTCTACAGACTAATAAGGGATATATTAGTGGTGAAAAAGTGACTCTAAGTGCTATGTGTAGTTTTGTAGCATACTTTTAGACAACTAGCCAGCAAACTGCCACCATAGATTACCCACACGTGGACATGATGTAGGGACATATATACAATATCAATCATCATGCTCTGCAGTAATGGTGTAAAAAAAAGTAAACTACTAGAAGCTTAACATATACCCCGCAGAATTAAATAATTTATTTTCACCCTCTTGAAGTTGTGTCTCGCTACCGTGATCCACAACTTCAAGGGGGTGAAAATGGTTCATATTTGGTCATTTGAGACAAAACAATAATAGCAAATCTAGATGTTTAAACACACATTTCGTTCCCAATAACTTATATTAACCCTTAGAACACTGTGCTAAGAAATTTTCAAAGTTGTGTCTCGCTACCGCGATCCACAACTTCAAGGGGGTGAAAATTGCTCATATTTGTTAATTTGAGATCAACCACGTGCAAATGTTGTTGTTTAAACGCTCATTTCGTTCCCAATAACTATGATTTAATCGGCTAAAAAACAGATTTTATATAAAAATATTTATTGGGATTTCCAAGTATATAGCACATACTTATGCTGATACAAAGGATTTCTGGAGAGATTTAAAACGACTATAGTCGCGCTTAGTGATATAAGGGTTTGACTAATTCCGTATCAGCCACAGCAAGTACTAGTATTGCTGCAAAACTTGGTTGACTGACTGAGGCTACTCACTGAGGATGATGAGGATCAGGTGTATATCTCCGTGCAAGGACATAATGCTTTGAATGATTACACAGGTATTATATACAATGAACCCAGTGGCGTCATCAAGTTATCTACCGGTAAATACACGGATTTATGTACTCATTTGAAGCTCCCATTGCTGAATTCATACCTTGTGTTTAGAATTAATACGAACGCAATGTACAACATAACTTAAAACATTTTTATTTAATATATAAGTACCCGAGCCACATTTATGACAAATTGTGGCTAATATTTAATTAAAACACAACCTTCAAGATAAGGCCATTTTATTTAAAACACTGGGGTAGTTTTGATTCATTTAGGGAGAATCACAGCAGCGATATCTTAAAATGTATGAAACATTTAAAAAAAATAACGAGTTGTAAAGATGTTTTCCCACCTGTAAGAACGCTACATTTTGGCTAACGGAGATATTTTGCACAATGATATATTTTGCACAATGAACCATACATTGTTATCAATTCCCTTCTGTTACTTGAATTGTTTATTTTATGTAGAATTCTTTTGATAGTCTTCTTTTGAACGCAACATACAGGTTAAAACGAAATGAATTATTATCTTTAATTCCCCCACGCAGTTGTGTCACAGCTAAAAACAATTTCAGTGGAAATAAGGTTGTCCTTAGATTTCATTTCAAATTGTACACTGGAATCTTTTGCATTATCAGTTTTTAAATTAACCCTGACAGCGCGGATATATTTTTGTTTGAACCATGGAGACCGAAGGGTTACTTTCACTTTGAAATCCTCATATATGTCTTAGTTAGCTCTTTCTGATTTGTTTGAATACCTGTGTTATACGTCTACGACCATTATGAACATTTTTACTCTTTCAGTGTGGGAACGTCTTTATACGTCAGAATTTGATGACTATAGACGTCAGATTCTGATAAATAGAGACGTCAGATTCTGACGTATAAAGACTGTCCCTGCGCTGTACGGGTTAACTTAATGGTGGGAAACGTAACAGTCAATCACTTCTTAAAGTGAATGAAAAATAATTAAAATATACCAAGATATACAATGGGTTTGATTTAAACCTCGAAATTTATAGTTATCTGGGTACTATGTATTCTCCTTTCTTGAAGGTATAGTCAACTGTTGAAATTTGCTGCACATGGGTTCCCCAGAATGCAATAGAGCCCGTGGGCATTCTATGATAATACTACATGCGTCTCATATTCAACACCGCAGTAATACCAAGTCCCAAATCATATCAAGTCCGCTTACTTGGCAGACATTTATGAGTTAATAATTCGCTGGGCGTTGGATTTTAAAGCTAAGTGTTTTGTTTTGTTACTGTGGGGAGCTCGAAACAGCTGAAACCCACATGTGACCTGTCATGTATTGACTGTATTGTTGGCCCAGCGTCACACACGTTGGTCAAACATTAAAACTGGGCTTGGTGAGTATCGCTGGAGTAGTATCCATAGGCTTGTAAACAGGTTAATTACCCCAGCTGAATGTAATCAACCTGTACTGTATGCTGATGGCCTACATGTGACATGCGCAAGCAAATTCTGAACTTGACTTGCGGTTGAATTTGTCAGTAATTTTGAACACACTGGAGAGAAACTACCTATTAGAAACTCGAATAATTTAAAAACTGTTAATGTTACCTGCTTGATGTTGTGTCTTGCTGCTGCGACCCACATCAAGCAGGGGTAAGGGGTCTTGTCAAGTTTTAAAAAATCAAAAAATCCGAAAAAAACTCGGATTGACCAGACAACACCCACCCACCCCATATTATTTTTTTTAAACATGTAAAGCAAAGAAAAACAACACAAAAAAACACAAAATTTCCAGAAAAAACTAAAAACAAATCCGTGTTGGGGCTTGACCCACCCACCCACTTCCGATTTTTGGATTTTTTTAAACTTGACAAAACCCCTAACATTATGTACATCTGTATATATTTGAAGTTTAACTATGTACAATTTGAATATATGTACATATGAACATACATGCACATTGTACATACGTACACTTTGAAAGTATGTACATATGTACGCTTTGTTATCATTGTATGTATGTACACACAATGTGAATATATGTATATATGTACGTATATTCATATTTTACATGCGTATACTTTGAATGTATGTACATGTGTATGTTTATTCACAATGTATGTATATGCAATGTGATTAAAAAACATTGCAAATTATATACTTATTTGTCATGGTTCTTATGCCTATTGGTCTTGTTTTCAGGACAAACGAAAGGGACAAAACTCCATAGACATCACCACTACAAGCTGTTATTTTATTCGGAACCATGGCATTGAGATATGTAAGAAAGGGCAAAAAGTCCCATAGACGTCACCACTAGGAGCTGTGATTTCGCTTGGTAAGATGGCACTGAGATCTCTGCACAGCCTGTCAACCATGAAATGTCTGTGCAGCCTGTTAACCATCATCCTGCTGACCATATTTTATGTGATCCAAGTGACCACAGCAGATAAGGATGTAACATATAAGACGTTAGATGAAGACCTCCACTTGTATAGGACCACTCAGTCTGGGGATGTAAGTGATGCGGCATCAGGGGTCGAGCATCACTCTCACCGGCACAGTACCACTCAACCAAGTGATGTAAGTGACACTCAGCCTAGTGATGTAAGTGACACTCAGCCTAGTGATGGCAGTGACACACAGTCTAGTGATATCAGTGACACTCAGCCTAGTGATGTAGGTGACGTGGTGTCAGGGATAGAACAGGAGTTTGTCCAGTGGGAGCGAGCCTTACTGGATGGTTTCGCTAACCACAGTGTGTGCCAGGTGCTGGCTGTAGACCCCCTGACTGAAGAGAACGTGAATATGCTACTAAATAAATCCCCCAAACTGATAGAGTTTACATTATCTGTGCAGAACCTCACCCTAAACCCGCTGAGTCATAACTCCACATGGGGGTATAAATCTCACACATGGTCTTTAGTTGCTTCTAATCATGGTCTCACCATCCTCTCACTGGCATTTAACTACGGGGTTTTATCGTTAATGACGCTGAATTATGGAGTTGAGCACATGTCTGTGGAGATTCGAGACGTTCCCAGGGGTTGTCTGGGGCAGCAGAATGAGACGGCAAGGATTAACACAGTACTGGATCTGGTACTGAGGAGGTTTAATCCCCAGAATGAGATGGTTAACAGGGACACCAGTACTAAGAGTGCCTGCTTCCAGATCATCCGTGTCCATAGCGGGCAGGCTCAGGTGGTGGACAGATGCTGCTACAAGAAGTGTTCTACATGTGAGGAGACAGTGTGTGAATACAGCCTGCCTAACTACTGGCTACAGCTCCTGGATATACTACTGTCAGGCCTGATGATTGTGGTGTTTGTGTTTGGGCCGTGCATCACCCCTAACTGGATGTATGACATCAATTTGGAGTCTGTGGAATACGCGGTGAAATTAAAGGAGCCTCTTTACAAGAAGATGTGTATATGGCGCTCTGACAGCAGTCCTAATGTGCTGTATAAACACCATCTGGATCTGAGAAACGTGAAAGGATTTAACTGCTCCAAGAAACTCATCTCAGGTTTACCCTCAGGACGTATAATACCCATAAAACTATCTCAGTTTGACATTATTGTGAATTATCGTAAGTTACTGTCAGAAAACCACGTGCCTGTGAGCATCACTGAGTGTATATCTAGAGCTCTGATCCTATGTAAGATAAGGGAACTGGAGCCTTTTGAGGATTGCTGTGAGTCTAGCATGCTGGGATGTGTACGTAAAGGTCCCCAGCATCCCTGGTCATCTCTCTGTATCCTCGTGGGTAAGCTGATGCTGGTGGTTATCATGCCATTCGCCTATTATATCCGTGTCGGGGTATATTATACGTTTGAGTATCAGGAGGTGTTGGACAGACACGCTGCTGCTGCCGTAGTGGATCTCCCACTGGCGTATAACTACAGACCTCTACAGTACTTCACCCCCATCCATCCACTATTCCTCGCGGCATATACTGTGTACTTTGCCACAGGATTCACACTAGCCTACCTCAGCAGCCGAAGAACAAATACTCCATTTCAAAAGATTCTCATCGGATCATTCGCTGATCTTAAAAGTTTGTCAATGTTGAAAGCACTTGGTGTAGTGGTGAAGAATATACTGTGGCCTTTCACTAAGTTTGGTGTTTTTGGGTGTGTTCTTGGGGTGGCTTATTGGCCCGTAGTCCTCCCAATATCCCTCATAGCTTGGGCCGTATACTCACTACCTCTGGTGTTCATAACTTGTAGGATACTCATATATACCCTGCTCCTCATACACGAGGACGAAGAGGACGAAAAGAAAGAAAAATCTAACAAAGGAATCAAACTCTTTGAAATGGAACAAATGATGAAAAAAATACGTAAGTCTCGTATTAGGAAAAACGATATATGTGATCGGATATTTGGAGCTAGCCTTAAAAAGATGGTGCTTTACTTCGGTGCTTCTTTTATTCACTTGTTGGCTATTTATGCCACGATGTTGATGCTCTCTGAAGTGTTTGGATTTTTAGCTGAGGTTTTATGTTTCACAATGATGGGATTAATTATAAATGCGTCCAAGGTGCTGAAATATGGTGCTCTCATATTCCTGGTGATTATATACAGCTATGACACTTACAACAACGTGGGTAAGAAATACCTGAAGCTGAACAAGTCTCTGTTCAGTGAGATTAAGTTCAGGATGGGTAAGGACATAGATGACTTTACATCTTTGCCGTCACATCTTCAGGGCTGCCGAGGATTTAAGGCGGCAGAGGCCAGTCAACAAGCGGACTATGAATCCACTGATGACATCTCTCAGATAGAACCATTCCACTGGGATATCAATGATCTTATTCTATTTGTAGACAATGAGGATAACCCCAGGATACCAAGTAAACTATTTGAAGAGGTTTGTGAAATTCAAACCGCGGGCAGCCCCGGACCTGTGTATAAAAGTTTACTGGAAGCCACAGGGAAGTTTTTGGTGATCATCTTGTTTATTGTGTTCGTTTTTATGGTAGTGATGTCATTTGGTGAGGAGTATAAGGTTTCCTCCACCAATCAGATGCTGGCCACTCTAGCCGGGGGATTTATACCCCTGTTCTTCAGGAGGGTCCTCAAACCAGACGGTGCATCCATCGAGACGGGCCTAGTCAGCTTCAAAAGCAAACTCGAAGAAATCATACAGAACTTCTGTCAGACGTGGCCAATGTTTGACTTCCAATTTACCATAGAAGAAGAGCCCAATGACGACGAAGATGACGAGACAGATGGAGGGAAAGAAAAGGATAAATCAAGAGATAAAAAGTGTGGGAAAGATAAGGAGAGGAGGAAAAGTGTGTGTACAAAGAATACCGTTGATATTATGGGATGTGGAGGTAATGCCCGGGGGCAGCCTGCCTTCTTCAGGATGCTGAGCGCCGAGCGACAGAAGGCGGAGGAGATGGAGATGGAAGACGCGGATGGTCAGTTTGTGGACATTCTGATCAGAGCTACAGAGGACGAGGAATGGGTGATGGAATGGTCAAGTTATGAGGACTTCAATGAGACGCTATCGCTGAGTGACAACCACACTGAACCAGGGGTGGAAAAATCACGTAAAGAAGTGAGAATACAGGACTAAATGGACGCTTAAGCAGAGAAAAATGCTTTAAATACCACCAGCTTCAGTATAAACCATTCATTACAGCAGAGAAAGTTGGGTGTACCTACATAAGCATTTGACAAACAATACCAAATAAAACAATACCAAATAATGGCTAAACATCTATTAGTGATTAACTTCCATATTGAACCTGCGGCTGAACAAATTACGTCAGGAAGTGAGGATACAGCATCGAATGTCAACTACAACAACAACAGTCTGTCAGAATTTAACGAGACCATATCAGAGAGTAACAATCATACAGAGTGATGGAAAAAAGACCCTAAAGCAGTAAGGCTACAAGACTATGTGATAAATACAGTGAGTGGCAAGTATACTGAGCCAGTGGTGGGGAAATTAAAGAAGTTAAGCATGCGAAAGAAGAAAATATGATAACTTCAACAATGTCGGTGAGTCAGAACCATACTAAACAAGCCGTGGATAAGGTACGCAAGAAATAAGGAGACTACAAGACTGTATAAAGGCAAAGAGCAGCAAGAGCTTACTTTCCAAGTAAGCTCTTAGTGCTGTTTGACTTTCCAGCCAGTTGAAATTACACCAGCACTGTACTGAGCCTGTGTAACAGTGTCATGTCAAGCTGTCATGATTTCAACCAAACCCAGTGGATCATGGCCACATTGAACTATCGTGGCGAGAAAGTATGTACACAAGTAGGAACATATAACAGTAGCATAGCACATTTCAAATGCCCACTTTTTAAAGATGTATGGGATATCGCATTTGAAAACTGTTCTGCTGTTGCCATTTTCCATAACATGTCTCACTTGTCTTTTGTACTCATATTTAATATGTAATTTATTTGAATATATCCACATATGGATATATACAAATGCTTGTGTTCAGAAAATGCAAATGAAGTCAATATATGGGAGTAACTTGAATAAGAAGAAAATAAATAGCTACATGAAGTCATTGTGAGAATACTCAGAATAATTATTATTATATTAAATACTAGGTGACATCTACATTGCGTAAAATAAGGAGTGAATTGTTAAGAGAGGTTTAACAGCAATGCAAATAGATCAAGTGATTTAAAAAGTGTGTGTTGAAATCTCTAAAAAAATCCATGTGTCGAAATTTAGCTGTAACCAACCAGGGCTCGTATTTGCCGACCACATGAAAAGATATGGCCAACCACTAGCCGTCATTTAATTAGATCATGTGGAACTGTTAAAAACATTTTTTTAGAATATTATAGAAGATTATAACATGAATAACAAGTATGATATGTGATTTAACATTTGTGTGGTAGTGAACGCGTGCAATAAATGACATGGAACTGCGTCGTTGAAAGCAGTTTTCCAGGAAATTGTAATGAGTGTGCGCTAATTAATTTAATTTAATGTTCAGCAATGGTGCTAAGTTGCGGGGCCTTATGTAGTGGTTAGCACCGCTGCGTTTCACGCCAGACTTCAGGGTTCGTTTTCCGGTCTCAGCGGTTTGAAAAAAAAATATTTCTTCCCCATCCTGTGTCTGGAGGGCAGTGTCATCTCACTTATCTCTCCATTCATACAGGCTAAATTGGGCCAGGAGAACCTCATGAGGATGGTGAGATGAGTGAGATAACACTGTCCTCCGGACACAGGATTCGAAATTCAAACCCTCGAGGTCTGATGCCGAGCACGCTACCTCTCGGTCACGGAGGCTCCCCACAATACTGAGTTTTAGGAGTGGGTGGGGAAGAAACATTTTTGTTTCTTTCAAACCGTCGAGACCGGGAACCGAAACCCAAACTCTAGCGTGAAAAGCAACAGTGCTAACCACTACCCTAGGGCGGATTTGTTCAGAAGTTTTCGAGTTTCAAAGTATATATGTAAATGCAATATCGTCCCCTTGGAGTTAGAAGGCTAAACTGCCACTTTGGCAGTTCAGCCTTCTATATCTCCAGGGGGACAATATGATATTTTATATACCATTTTCCATTCAGTATATATGTAAACGAATTACGATATTTTTTTGCCCTTGTGCTGCTGAAATATCTGTTAGTATTTTCACTTATTTAAAGATGGAATTACTGTCGCAATTTACACTTTTAAAATAATGAAAAAATATTTATAATTTTTAGGCATCTCTCACAATCGATTTATTAGTTACCCAGGGTAATTACAGTGGCTGAAATTGTCCATAATTAACAAATTGATTGTGATATTAATGGTATTAACCATTTAACCGCCAAATTATTCATTTTAAATTTTCACCGACTTGAGGTTGTGCCTCGCTGACGCGATCCACAACTTCAAGTGAGTGAAAATTATTCAGATTTGACGAAATGGGGGTCAACGCTTTTCAAATCTTGCTGGTTGATGTCACATTTTATATTTCCCATATTTAAAATGTGGTATTTAATGTGCTAATAAAAAAAGAAAACCCGAATATATGTGGCACCGGCGGGTAAAGGGTTAATGTGTTTTTGACGGAGCAGTGTGATTTGATTTGTCATATAAGCGCTAGGCGCGAATACTGTAGTTTTTAATCTGTTTTATTAGCCGATTAAATGACTGTTATCTGGAACATAATGTGTGTTTAAACATCAAGATTTGAAAATGTTTCTCTCAAATTAAACAAATTAGGAGTAATTTTCACCCTCCTGAAGTTGTGGGTCGCGGTAGCGAGACACATCTTCAAGTGGGTGGACAATTTAAATAATGTCACTTGGCGTGTAGAGAGGTAAGATATTTCTCAACAAACCTACTCCATTATTATTATAATACACTGATCTTCTGTGTATAACCAATGTCCTGCAGATAAAAACTATTCTGTTCTGCACCTGATATATACCTGTCTTGCGGATAATATACTCTTCTGCTCGTAATATAGTCCTGCAGATAATATCTAGCTAATGATACTCAACATATTATACTGTAGATCTGGTAATATTCGCGAGGTTTCAATGTTGGCGAATTTCGCGAGGAGGACGAATTCGCGAATTCAAGAATCTCGCGAAAATTATTATTATAAAAGCGCTAAAAATGAAAAAAATGAAAATTCTTGAATTCTAAACTTCGTGAAAAGTCCCAGAATCAGAAATTCGCGCAAATTTAAACACGCGAAAATTACCAGATATACAGTATTGTTATTTCGGACATGAAATGGTGTATCTACCACCTTGTGAAGTGGCAGACACATCCTTTCGTGTCCAAGGAGATGATATTTTACCATGATGACCATGATAATATTATTACTGAGTTACACTGACTTGTCATGCCAGTTAATATGAATGTATATTTATTTTTGTTGTTTGATATTTAAGAAGATGTAATATTACGCACAAGTCATATTTTTTTAAATGCATGTATTTCATTTGCATAAAATTCCGTGGTGTACAGAATATTTTAATATTTTATGCCGATGAAATACTTGCGAACACAAGTCATATTTTGTTAAACATACACGCATTATCAATGTGTTGTTATGTTAGTGCAACATTGTATAAGCTATCTATATATATGATGTTGATTATTTTAAATGTGAATAATTTAACTTGAGACATATTGTACATCTATGCACACAATTTATCATAAATTCATGGCACTATAAAGAATGGTTTAAATGCATTAAAATATATTACACTGCTAATCACGACTATGGTTCTTTTTTATCTGTTGTATGAGCGTTCCAACCCTTAGAGCACTGATATCGACTACAGTAGACATACTATGTTTTACCAGCACCTGTATAACCAGTTGTTAAAAATAAAATATGCTGTCAATCTTAAACACAGATATATGTTGGGAATTAAATTTTACAAATAACACACATTTTCAGTCACTCGAAGTTGTGGATCGCGGTAACGAGACACAACTTCAATGTTTGAAAATTTAAATTTCTTAGCACAGTGCTCTAAGGGTTAATATAAGTTATTGGGAACGAAATTTGTGTTTAAACATCTAGATTTGCTATTATTGTTTTGTCTAAAATTAAACAAATATGAGTAATTTTCACCCGCTTGAAGTTGTGGATCGCTGTGGCCAGACACAATCAGGACTCAGACTCAGACTTGTTTATTCGACATTATAATAAGCAGAAATACATTTTATTTAACATGTAGGATGATTTGTCGGGAGACCCCTATTAAGACACTATGTGTCGCTCTGATACCAGAGCGACACATAGTGTCTTAATAGGGGTCTCAGGGAGCTTTTAGATGATCCACATATGTCTTATGTCTTGTTTTCAAGATGTATTAGCCCTTTCAGCGAGCCGGGAACCGGGACTTCAGATTCTGATGTATATGACAGTCCCGGCACTGAAAATTTTTTTTTTATAATTTTTATTTATTTGGCTTTATATACACAAATATTTACAGTAATATTGTACAATTATGCGACTGTAGGTAAATTGTGTACATGGACGTCAAATACAGGTGACCAGCACCCTTAATATGTTTAACATCCAGGATAAAATTTTACATACACTTGAATTCAAGATAAAATGTAGAAGATATTAAATATATGTTTCCCGCGCCAAAACCAGAGATAAAATAGCTACACATTATTATAACAAGTAGCTAAAACACACTCTGGCAAGCGTAGAAACCTTTTAAAAAAATACAAGTGGAACATTTATAAAAACATGCAAAGTTGATGAAGTATGTATTACAACATTATAAATACACTTGTCCCCAGCTGAAATGAGAAATCAACCCAATACCGGCCAAATTCTGGCCAAGTCCGGCACTCACCCAACACCGGGAAATATCCTCGCGCCTGCTAGTCCGAAAATTGTAAATTAAACCTGTCCTATTCTCCCATCAATATAGGTTGCAGTAGTATGGGTGATATGCCATTCATATTGAATTATTGTCTTACGGGCATAGTGGAACGCTTTTTAACAGAATATGATATTGAAACATAATGGCGGCATAATGGCCGTGGATCCACAACATAGGTATTCAAATGAAGCGAGAAGAGCTGACTAAGACATTTATAATGATTTTAAATTGATTGGTTTATACAAAAATAATTCAGCGTTTTAAGGTTAAAAGTTAACCCTCTCAGTGCGGGGACCGTATTTATACGTGCGAATCTGACGTCTGTAGACGTCAGATTCTCACGTCTGAAGACGTCACATTCTGACGTATAAAGACGTACCCGCACTGAAAAAATTAAAATATTTATAATGACCAGATAAGTCCACAACATAGGTATTCGAGATATTTATGATGATTTTAATTTAAATCCCCCATTTTTAAAAAAAATTATTGTACTATTTAATGTGGGCCTGTAACAGAATACATATTTTCGAAATATCATCTTTGCTAATATGCATAGCCCTGTATAAATATATTTTAATAAATCAATGAATGAATAATAAATAATAAATAAAAACCTTTAATCTGCATGGCTTATACAAAAATAATGCAGCATTTCAGGTTTAAAGGTAATAATCAATTAGCCATGGCCTGCATGTTGGGTGAGTGTTTAATGAGAGAGATGTGTGTTTAGTACAACAAGGCCAGATCAAAAGGAGCTATTATATGATCTACATATATCTAGTGTTTACCATCTATTGATAGCACATGTAATGTATTAGCATAAAAGCAAGAAACCCCTTCCTACCAGCCCCTGGTATAAAAGAATTAACATTTTTGTTGCGTTACCTTATGATTGCTTGAATGTCATGCTATATATAGTAGTAAATCATTCCTTTACGTCACTTTTCGGCACAAATGTTCTTTTAAGTGCCATTGTAATACTATAAAAACGTTGTAGTCAATTGATGAGATGAATGATGTACAGATGATTATGTGAGGTGTGGGTGATAGGGCTTGGTGGGTTATTGAGACAGTCTTCCTTTGCTCACCCGAAAAGGGGTTCTGGGCATGTCTAGGGGATTTACCCGCGGACATGCCCAGACGCCCGGAGACTTGGGTTTCGCTGTGCAATTTAATGCTAAAACTCCTTGGCATTCCGCACAGGTCGGATAGTTCCTAGAGTAACAATAGCTAAGGGTTGTTAATTCCATTCATCCCAAATGAGACACTTGCTGTCTAACACCCTATTGTTTCGAGGCTACCATGGCTAACATCAGGGCATACACTGGTTACAGCTTCTGCACTGTTGCATTAGCACTGTTGTCGAACTGAGGAACCAGGATATATCCCGCAGGCAATCCACCCGAATATTATAACCAGCCTCGTGGAGAATGCACCTTCCATTCTATGATTACGGTGGACTAGTGTTTCTGTACCATATCATATCATATCATATCATATTTACCGGTTAGGCTGGATATAGAGACGAAATTCCCGATTTCTTATTATTGACAACCATTGTCAAAAATAAGAAACTGGTAAGTGCGCAACACAAAAATTTAAAAAAACTTTTGCAGTTCTAGTCTATGGACATGTTTACATCATATGGTCATATTAAGAAGCCAAAATAAAATCACCGATTTTTTGATGATTTTTTTGATGTCCCTTTAAAATAAAATTTACAGCATTAATGTAATGCTCGATATATACGACTTGTATACCTATAACGTTACATAACTTTATTTACCCTTTAAACTCTCACGATGCATTAAAGTATGCAAAGTATGAAAAAAACAAATTAATTCTCCTACAACAAAGGGTTTAAGAACGAAAATATCCATGAAACTGGTTTACCAATACATAGAAATTTTCTATACTTTTTTTACCCACATCAAGTCATCTTCATCCACTACAAGTTGGGAATTGCGACAGAAATTCGCGGCTTATAGTGGATGAAGATGACAATGTAAATTCAGTATTGAAAGGGTTTAACCAATCAGATTTCATCAAAGAGGACAGTGTGACCATAAATAACTTTATTCCATCACTTACCTTGATTCCATCAGAGCCCGTGGTTTCACTTTGCAATCATAGAAAGCATAATCCAATCAATGTTATGCTGACACATTCTAAATATATATCTTCCTAATTGAATATTTTGCACGCAATGTCTTTTATCGTATAACGATAGATCCATCGACCTTTTTTATTTTAATGCTGACCAACTGTTGTTTAATATGCATTTGAGGACGCAATCCTCCCGCTTAACAAAAATAATATAAAAATATATTATCATTCTATTGATATATAATCATTCTAACACTGCTCCTTTATCATTCTCTACAATGGTTGGTGTTTTTTATCTTTTTTTTGGGAAATTAATCTTTGGGTGACATTTTCTGAAAATCATATTTCGATTTTGAAAAATCTGCAAAGGCACTGTGAATATTTCTGATTAAACATGATTAGATGATTAAGGGAGTCGGCGGTAGAGCTTGGCAATCAAATGTCTGAAATTAAAAAAAGACAAATCACGATTTACATTTTCGGGTTGGTAAAAGGAACTTGGATTTATGAGGACAGTCAAAGTGTCATAATGCAGACTTCCTTCCCTGGACTGAAAATGTGAAAGAAGACGAATCATTAAAAGAAAACACATTGAGCGAGTATTGCTTTAATATTGGGCCACTTTCTGTGACGCTGACTCAGCAATAAATCAAACATATGTTTTGTTTGTAGAGAGTAAATAAGAGCGCCGTAATGGCCTCTAATTCGAGGCTCGCCACCTTCATTGAAAGCATCTTCTATAGAAATCAATGTCCTGATGTGTCTGTGATTTCACATGAAAAAAAATGAGATCGTAGTAGGCCTACATAATCACGCATTAGACCTACTTAACGCCACTAATTATCAAGCTGTGAATAATGTGAGACAGGTATAACAAATGATGAACCATTGTCTTGCTCGTCTCGGGCGATACTTTCCAAATTGTGGACACTTTCTAAGATACTCTGACACCAGAAGCAACACTCTATTTGTCAGGAAGATACTAAAATGTTCATGTGTGCGCAACAATATCTTCTAATTTTCACAAGTCTGGAGGAAATCAATAGGATACACAGACTTCGATGTGAAATGGCAGTGTGGAAGGGGTATCTGACAAGATGATCCTAAGAAAAAATATTTGATGAATTGAAGCTGTGAAGAAATCTTATAAAACATGTGGGACGATTTACTGAATCTCTAAAGTGGCAGAAGGAATCTAACATCGCGAACGTGAACGTGAGCCTGCGAAACATACCTGGTTCTTCAGTCTAATCTTGATTTATGTTGTACGAATTTAGAAAAGTATATCAAAACCACGAGTTCATCTCTTTATTTGCAACATAGCTCTATCGAAACAATATTTTGTGTCTTGTGTTTTACAACCTTTTGTATCTGCATCAGGAACAGGAAATATGGAGGTTGATACAAATAATACCACTGTTTCAGGGGAAGGTGGATTTTATGGTTCTCCGGCCGGTATATCTACTATAGGTATAATCGCAGTACTGACGGCTAGTGGTAACTGTCTGTTCATCCTGCTGTACTGTACCAACCACAGAGCCAGGGCTAATATCAGCCCCCTCCTCCTTAACTTGTCTGTGGTGGATCTATGTAACGGACTGGTCAGTTTACCTCTATCTCTGCGCTTCCCCAGGAGCTCCAGTGTTAATGTACCACCAGATGACGAGGTATGGTGCGTCATCACCACCTCTATTCCTGTCGTGGTGTTCACAGAGGGTCTGCTAACTGTACTTCTGATCACAGTGGAGAGGTTCCTCACTATCCTACAACCCCTAGCATACACCACGGGGCTACACTGGAGGTATATAACCCCCATGATCATCACGTCATGGTGTCTATCTGTCCTCGTGGCATTTTGGCCGGCTTTTGGGGTTCATGCTCCACATGATATTGACATACTGGTGTACTGTAATGGCCGCTATAGATCTACATTTCAGTATGCTGTAATCTATCCTGTATTCTTATATATAACACCCTTATTAGTTATAATCTTACTGTATATTATAATGTACAAGATCGCCAGGCGACATCAACAAGCTATGACTAATCAGGTTATGGCCACACAAACCAATGACGTCACCACCACTACACAGTGGAAGGGTATATCTAAAGCTGCGAAGACTAGTTTTATCCTTTGTTGTTTTTATATCGTGTGCTGGGTGCCTTTCATCACTTCTATCAATGTGTACACCATCTGTCAATCAGGAGTCTGTGGTGAATGGACTCCTGACATTGGACCGTTTATAGTCGTCACAATGCTTACCTATCTTAACTCTGCCTTAAACCCCGTCATTTATATTTTCAAACATCGCGTGTTGGAAAGATTGGTGAGAAAAATGTTTAGATTACAAGTCAGAGTGGAGCATGGTGCGACTACGATATGTGACAGCGAAACTCAACAGTGAGAGATACACACTTACAAGTCAGAGTGGAGCATGGTACATCTACGATATGTGACAGTGAAACAGTGAGAGATACAAGCTTATAAGTCAGGGTGGAGCATGGTACGTCTACGATATGTGACAGTGACAGTCAGCAGTGAGAGATACACACTTACAAGTCAGAGTGGAGCACGTACATCTACAATATGTGACAGTGAAACTCAACAGTAAGAGATACACACTTACAAGTCAGAGTGGAGCATGGTACATCTACGGTATGTGACAGCGAAACACAACAGTGGGAGATACACTCTTACTAGTCAGAGTAGAGCATGGTACATCTACGATATGTGACAGTGAAAACCAACAGTGGGAGATACAGGCCTACAAGAGTGGAACATGGTACATCATGTGACAGCTAAAAGAACTAAAAGTGAAAGACGCTGGATTAAAAAAAACTAGTATACAATAGGGTACAGAATGAATCATTTCAGAACTGAAAAATAAATAAAGACACTGAATATAATAAACCTAGTGTACAATACGTACACGATGAAAGAAAGTTCAGAAAGAATGTTCAGATTCAATCAATTTTGAATATCTTGTGAGTTAGTTTTGTGACAAAATAAAGGTCATCCACATTGATGAAAAGTACAATTGGCCGTGCTACCCTCTGCTGAGAAATAGCAACGTATAAATTTTGACAGACTAAGTTTGGTGTACACTCTATTCTAGCTGTTTGGTCTTCGATCGTGAAATATATATTTTTTGAATCAACAAAATATCTTTTTCAGGCGCGGATCCTGTTGCCCCACACCCTCGCCAAATTGGCCTGAATTTACCGAGATAGTGACCCCCCCCCCCGTTCTAGATATTTTGGATCCAAACCAATATGTTTCCACGAGTTATGCCTTACACTGCGCAATATTAGCACAGCATTGACCTGATCATGAGTTGTGGTAATGTACTATGAGACACCAAGTAATCGTGAAGAATAGGATATAGCCCAGGGAGCTCTACATTCTCAGCTGTGAAAAGGGTGGAGGCCGAAGGCCGAGGTCTTTTTCACAGCTAAGAATGTAAAACTCCGAGGGTTTTAACTGACTTAAAACACATTCGACCATAATGAAGATCCCTCATAATCAACAGCTCGGTCACACCTGACTGATTTCAATACCATATATGACTACCATAAAAATTGGTCTTTACTTGATCAACAATAATTATCCATTCCTTGCTTAGAATGGCGTGGTCGGACAAAGCAAGTAATGTAGTGGTGTGTTTTAATGCTAAGTGTTGGTTGAGTTTGCTTATCAGTTTGCAGCTATGTACGTGCTTTTCCCGTAAAGCTTAGACAATGATTATCACGATTAAATCGTCACATCTGTATTATAGTGTCGTATCTGCCACTTTACGAAGTGTCAGATATGACCTTCTAATACCAACATGACGAAATGATAATTCAAACGTTTTGTCTGACGCGATTAATTGGAATGACTAATCGTATTGTACCATAGCTAAATATAGCTACATATTTGTTAATTTAAAAACAATAACTAGGCTACATATATCAGTGTTTGTATATACCCTTGTGAACATAACCTTGTGATTGTTTGATTATAAATAATGTAAAACATGTATGATTCACTATTACATACTCATGATTTTACATAATTATGCTCTATGTAGGAGTTTTCTTTCTATCAAATTTTATTTTTGATATGTGAACATTCTGCAAAATATCGGATGCCGACAATAATTTTTCAAACCATCCATTGAATTAGAAATATTATATTGCATTAAACTTCTGTGTATATAATCTACGTATTACTCAGGACTCTATGTGAATATAAATTAAATAATTTTGTCACGTGTTCGGGTTTTCATGTGCTCAATTGGTCCGCTGTAGACTTGTACATCTAGACCCTGAGCATTATATATTTAAATCACCGAGGAGGCATACATGATCATATTTTTTTTACTGACTTTAAACACTGCACACTTTTAACTTAATGCTGTACGTAAATATACTAATAACCATCGTCGTGTGCTGTTATATATATTTATATTCATTTAATTGATGTTACAGAGTTTATTTTGACTCCGTATTGAAAATAAATTATAATATAATGTGTACACTGAGATTGCAAATGACTTGTTCTATTTTATGTAAATATGAATGTTACCTTATTAAAAAATTATATTCACTGATAAACATCGAAAAAGTAATCACCCATCGCGATATTACCTAAATTATTCCCAATGATGACGTATATTCTCTGAAAACTTCTCTGGTTATATAGTTTTCTGAACATAATGGGGCACAATGTTCACGTGATTTTGACCAAAGAGCTGACTGGTTTGAATAGCCATGCATATTCATTTCGCTCATATGACATACACATTGAGGGAAACCGCCGATGGTGCCACCTTCATGCAAAAGTGAACAACAATTGCTGCTTTCCATTTAATATAACAATACAAAAAAACAGTGACAGGGTTAAATCGCTTGATATTTTTTATAATCTTCAGAATTATATTAAATTTGTACGAATAAATTATTTACGTTTAACATATAATGTTAGCTTTTATTCTGCTGAATTGTTTGTTTCTAACTGGGCGTCTAGAAACTTTTTTATCAACTTCAAGGACGTTTCGTTTGTTTTAGCATTTACTTGAAACCCTATATAATACGGTCCCAGCAAACACGGGACGTTTAACCAATGTTGGTTTGATGCTGGCCCATCGTCTACGACGCTGGACCAATCTCAAAACAACATTGGTTAAACGTCCCGTGTTTGCTGGGATAAGCATTAAAACAGTTTCATATTTTTTTCTAAAATGTAGGAACGTAATTTAGTATTAAGCGTTTCAAAGTGATACCATGGGCTCAACCCCTTCACTGCTAACCACGGCAATAGTCGTTTTTAATCGGTTTTATTATCAGTTTAAATCACTAATATTGGGAATGAAGTGAGTGTAAACATCAAGATTTACAAATGTTTTGTCTGAAATTGTAACAGATATAACTAATTTTCACCCACTTGAAGTACCCCGAGACACAACTTCAGGTGGACAAAACAATAATTTCAATGTAGCGCTTTAAGAGTTAAATAATTAAAGGCCCGTAATCCTTCGACCTCCTATAAACCTGAAATGAATGCAGATCACACTTAACTCTGCACTTGTCGTTCGATGCGACATCTGTTGAATGGCTTGAAACTACCCGTCCATATGTCCGTAATCAACGGTTTTCCACTGATTATTTTTATTTTTTCTTAGATTTTCTATATGTCATAAAGATGCCACTACCATTCATTTGGTATATATTTTAATACTTTTGCAATTTGTTTTAGGTGCAACCTTATTTCTCCTGGACTAGTAGGCCTGTATGAATGCGTCATTATTTGATGAATTATTTTTTATTTCATTTTATTGTGACAGATTTACATGTCATTGGGATAATGCCTTAACGTGGAGATTTAATCGCCAGTCTGTATAGGTGGATAGGGTGAATAGGGTTACCTTCAATTTTTCATGCAATTGTTGATCTCCTGGATATCAGCATTACATACAAAACACAGCTTTTGCAATGCTATCATGCTCAGTGAAATTTATCGAGCTGGAAATTGACAATGTGATATGGTCAGGCTGGGCCTTATATAGACAAGCTAAGATATTTGTAGGCCTCGAGATTCCTCCAATCAGAGGCCGAGTTAAAGAGTCAATCATGAGACACTTAGCCCCAGTAATGAGCTTGGCGAAAATTATGACTTTCTGGGAAAATTTGCATGTCACCTCAAAAATTTGCATTTGAATTTTGAGTGGGCGTGGCCAAAATAAAACATTTTGGCAAGGAATTTTGTTCTCAGGAATCTTTCCTATTTGCTTACAGGGCTCATTGGAATCTTTGACTTTTAACCAATCAGCTCGAGTGGAGTTTGGAACCCCATTTAATGTCGTTACCATTGAAGGCACAGTTTCTTTTTTTAAGACGCAGCTTTTACAATGCTATCCAGCTCAGTGATTGTGCCAAACTTGGCGCAGGTTTTCTAATGAGATCGTTAGTTCCAGTGTGAATGCCTATGTTAAAAAATGGGTCTATGGCTATTACAAATGTTTTACTCTTAAAGTGCAGGGATCGACTATATACGTCAGAATGTGAAGTCTATGGATGTCAGATTCTGACGTTTAAAGACAATCCCCACTCTGAAAGGGCTTAAGCAAAATAATTTTAAAAAAGGTGAGATTAATTGTAAACGTACGGTAAAAATACACAGCTTGCATAATAAATTTGAATCTACTTGTTGAAATAGTTTGATGAAGTCGTATATTTATTATTTTGGCGTTCTAATGAATAATCAATGAATTAAAAGAAATAAATAAAAGCTAACTAAAATTAAAAATTGTCAATTGAATTTAACAATTGCATTAGTAGTTCCGGATTGAAATCAATTAATAACAGGGTCATGGCAACCCAGCAAACACAAGACGTCTATACAATGTTGGCTCAATGCTGTGCCATCATTTGCGACACTGGCTCAGCATTGATCCAGCATCAGATTAACCCTTTAAGTCGTTTCAGTCCATTTCATTAGCTGGTTAAATCACAGTTAGGCCTATTGAGAATGAAATGGATGGTTAAACATCATGTTTTGCTCAAATTCAACAAATATGAGTAATTTTCTGTCACTTGAAGTTGTGAATCGCGGCAGCGAGGCACAACTTCAAGTGGGTGAAAATTATAGATAAATGTCAAGCCGTCTATTGGCTAGACATCATGTTCGGTGTCAAATTAAAAAAAATCTTATTAATAATTTTCACCCACTTGAAGCTGTGGGTCGCGGTAGCGAGACACAACTTCAAGTGTGTGAAAATGTAAGTGAGAATGAGATGAATGGGTTTTATGCCACTTTAGTGCACATATAGGATAAACTGAGCCAGACAATTTTCAGTAAGATAACTTAGCGTGAATGGGGTTTTAGGCCACCTTTGTGCACATATAGGTTAAGCTGGACCAGGAAGTTTTCAGTAAGATAACTTAGCGGTAAATGGTTAAGAGGGGCATACGTGTCATATTATGAAAGCATCTTCTTCAGAAAGGAAATGGCTTCCACATCAAGGTGACTCACACTAAGTCAAGGTCATATTAGAGGAGATGCGGACAAGTCGGCCTATAGGGATAGATGATTTGAGAGGGATCACTAGACATGATTCAAGATGGTGACAGAGCTATATTTAACACTGGTGTCCTCTCAGATATAAATGACGGCCATAGTCAAGGTGATGCTGACACGCAAGGTCACACGAGAGCAGACTGAGTGGTCACATGACACCCACTTAGCACGTGATACAGGTATGACAGCTAACACGTCATAAAGTAATGGTTGGTCAACATTGGGTGAATGTGTAATGCAAATAGCCACAGACTGATGTTACTACATGAAAAACAGACCATAATTGAACATAACAGAACATTATTGTACATAACAGAACCTTACAGAACATTAAAAAGATGAATTGGGGCTCAGTAATTAAATACCTCTTTTCATTATGCTGTACATTAGCATTTTTACGTTAATAGCTTTTACGCTAATATTAATACAATACATAATTGTATTACTCTGCAAGTAAGGCTACACATAAATAATTAAAAAGTCAATTATAATAGCCCTCCCTGCTAGGTCCGTATATATACGGTAACAATCATAGTCTAAACCAAATACCATGTCACTGACAATGATAGAACAGTTTGTGTTGGATGATCAGTTGATCGATATTTTAATTTGGGTGATGCATATTCCCAGAAATTAAAGCTATCGCAATTCCCAGCTTTAAATGAATGAAAACTGAAGACTATACAGAATGAACAATTCATAAGAACAATATATTAACCCGTTCAGAGCGGGAACCGACTTTATACATCAGAGTCTGACGTCTAAAGACTTCAGATTATGATGTCTAAAGTCGGTCCCTGTGCTGAAAGAATACACATATATTTATAATGGATGTAGACCCATAACATAGGTATTCCAATGCAGCGGAAAGAGCTGACTAATACAACTATGGTGATTTCAAATTGAAAAAATATTTTTGTCTCGATGTTTTTTACAAAAATATTGCAGCGTTCCAAGGATTAAGAAATACTATGGTAAGGATATTTTCAGACACGTATGCTTTATCCATATTAACCCTTATCCTGCTAAATAAAAAATTGTAATTTTCACCCACTTGAAGTTATGTCTCGCTACCGCGACCTACAACTTCAAGTGGCTGAAAATTACTGATATTTGTTAAATTTGACACCAAACATTTGCGAATCATAAAATTAAAGCTACACAATCAGGCTAAAGTCATAAAAAAATCGATAATTTTATTTTGGCTTTTTAATATGACCACATGATGTAAATATGTCCATAGACTAGAACTGTTTTTTAATATTTGTGCTGCGCATTTACCAGTTAAGTGAGATATAAAGACAAAATTCTCGATTTCCTATTTCGGACATGCATGTCCAAAATAAGAAATACGGGAATTTCGTCTCTATAAATGCGCAGCACAAAAATTACAAAAAACGTTTGCAGTTCTAGTCTATGGACTTGTTTACATTCATATGATCATATTGAAAAGTCAAATAAAATTACCGATTTTTTGACGACTTTAGCCTGATTGTGTCGCTTTAATTTTTATCATCAGGTAGTATAGCAATATATTAAATTACACTGATATTTAATAGAATGAATGCCATTAACACACAGTGCATCTCTCCCACATAGAAGGCCAGACGAGTGCATGTCACATAAATGACATTTATATCCTGTTTTTGTTCTGGTTAAGGACAAACAATTCATCTTCCTAAATGTCACATTTGTCAGATCTGGTAATTAACTGTACTGTTACACTTACATTTATTATGCTTTGTGCGATTGTCAAATAAATGTAATATCTTCGGTATGTCATATTCATTTAAAGACGTTGTGAAACAGAAGCACTAAAATATAAACTGCCCCACTCCCCTTCTTTTATCTTATTTGTCGACATGCAACGTAGCGATTTTATTAATTTTACCCTTGCTCATTCATTCGATCCTATAATGACCAGTATTTTCTAGTCATTCAGCATCTATATATCTTGTAAATTTTGTTGAAGAATCTTGCAAAGGTCAAAATTCCATCCGACCTGAATATGGCATAGGCCTGGTAAATCTGTGTATTTCAGGGTCAGTAATAACTGGAATAAGTGGACATTCGTATAATCGAATCCACTGTTTTAACGATAGACTGACGTTACAGGTGTATTTTAACCATTTCAGTTCAGAGATTGACTTTAGACGTCGGAATCTGACGTAGATAGACGTCAGATTCTGACGTCTAAAGTCAATCTCTGCACTAAAAGAATTAAATATAAATAATGGCCGTAGATGCATAACATATGTATTCAAATCAAGCGGAAAGAGCTAGCAAAGACATTTATGATGATTACAAATTGAGAAAAAACCTTTTGGTTTGCTAGTTAATATAAAAATATTTCAACGCTTTAACCCTTTCAAGCCTGAATTTATCATTGTCATCTTCATCCACTACAAGCCGCGGTCGCAATTCCCGACTTGTAGTGGATGAAGATGATTTCAAGTGGTTGAAAAATTAAAGAAAATTGCAATGTATTGGTAGGCCAGTTTCGTGGAAATTTTCATTCTAAAGCCCTTAGTTGTAGGAAAATTAAGCTTGTTTTCAGGGAAGTAATATGATGCTTTAATGCATCGTGAAGGCTCAAAGGGTTAAGGGCAAAACTGTGTCCGTCTGGAGTGGGCGTCAGTCCCCCCCCCTCCCTCCCTCGTCTGTGAATTATCTATCTGGACGACCAGAAAACTGATAAGAGGTTTATGTTTGTGTCAATAGAGTAGATTGACATTATCAGATGTTTTTTACTTTTCTCAGCATTAACCTCTAGCTCTAGGTACATATCTTTCAGGATTTGATATGGAAAATCGCAATATCTTTGACAGCATGGTAAACCACGAAAAATGAAACGTGCAGTTTCATGGCTAAACCGGTTCCCAGCCTGTCCACTGTTAAGAATAAAAGTAGAAGAATCGACTAACATCACAGATGTACTTTAATCTCATTTATTCAATTTAAATGGGCACTCACTTGCAATTGTGTTTTGCTACTGCGAAACACAAAATCTTCGTCAATTGCTTCATGCCAAGCATCTAGAATATTTTCTTTGTGGATGCACATTCTATTATAGATAAATGCCAAGCCGTCTGTTAGTCTCTGGTCAGGGCAAAGGGTCTGAGAAAGCAATTCAGCCGACGGCGCGAAAACGAGGCTCTGTCCTTTATAGTTGACTTTGTCTTGACACGGTATATAGTCCTAGTGATTGTGGAGCGGACAACACATCAGCGGAAATGGAAATTGTCGGCTCCGTCATTAATTATTTCAGCGAGGGGTCCGTCTTTAGACGTCATAATCTGACGTCTATAGACGTCAGATCATCACGTCTAAAGTCGATCCCCGCACTGAAACAGTAAAATATTTCTAATGACCGTAGACCAATAACATAGGTATTCAAATGCAAAGAAAAAACTAACTAAAACGGTTTGAGAAAAACCCTTTGTTCTCCATGGTTTATACAATATATATTTCAGCGTTGTCAGAGTTAATAGACATTACCATCTCCTTACTGTGTTTTCCCCAGACTTAACAACACTGCTATGGTGTTTAGCGTAGAGTGCTCTAACTCTCGACATGCGGGTATTATGAAAACTGAACTGGTTCAAAAAACCTTCAGTTGAATACTGAACAGAAGAATCGGATAAAATATACAGATTTAGATTGCCCGGTCTAAGATTCGAACCCGGTATGGCAGAGTCCTACATGAGTAGTAAGTAAGAAGTGTGTATTTATTATAGTGACATGCATATACATATACAGCATAGATTATCATGGTCATGAACAATGGGATATGCCGGGCTAATTTGGCTAATAATGTCACTTTATAAAAGGTTACAACAAACAAAACATATACAGTTTGCCGAGGAGGAAAGTATTACAAATATAAACATGTATTATCTTTGCCCAAGTTTTGCATATACAATTTAATGTTTCACTCCAACATTTGGTAATCAAAAAGGTGCATTTTTTTCTAAAGTTAGATTAATGAAATCGGCGTTATTACGCATATTATTTTTGATATAATCAATAACGGCAAAGGCATTACATTTTAAAAATAATGGTATTCATCTTCGACTTCGCCAGATGAGAACATTGAACAGACACACTCTTCCAGTTTTAGAGAGCGTGTCTGTCCAGTTGTATCATCTCTAACTCTCTGTCGACATAATAAATAAAAATACTTCTAGGAGGTTTAGAAAGTAAGGTGGAAACATAAAATAAAAGGTTTTGGAACGAAAAATGTCAAGTAACTGCTTTAAGAATATATGACAACAATTTGTCTCGTTTACCACCCACTTCAAGTCATCTTCATCCACTACAAGTCGAGAATTGCGAGAGCAATTCGCGGCCTGTAGTGGATGAAATGACTTTTTAAAATTCAGGCATGAAAGGGTAAAGCAACACCTTCGATTTCAACATGTTCCTGGCAGCAACCACTGAGACCTTATGTAAAATGACAGAAAGCAAATATTAAACCACAGAGAGGAGGGGAAGTGGCGCTTTGGTAGCGCCTCTGACTGCCACGCCAGTCATGAATACGTCCCGGGTTCGAATCAAGGACTATAGAAAAGTCTTTTCTATATTCCTTGGTTTTATAGAAAAATATCCTTGATTCTCCTTTCTCAATGTGACTAGGCGATCACGTTAATGGCGGTCTCATCGAGCTTAGGTTTAAACCAGTGTATCGCCGTTAATTTGACGCTCGACCATCACATTAAACACAGCACCCCCCCCCCGTCAGTTTTCTGGCCTACAAGTGTCCAATAAAATGGAATGAATCGGGTCTTAGGCCACTTTTGTGCACATACAGGCTACAGGAGAACCTCCTGAGGATGGTGAGATGAGTGAGATGACATTGCACTCTAGACACAGGATTCGAAATTCAAACCCTGGAGGTCTGAGGCCGAGCACGCTACTTCTCGGTCACGGACACCCCCCACAATACTGAGTTTTAAGAGTGGATGAGGAAGAAACCTTTTTGTTTCTATCAAACCGCCGAGACCGGGAAACAAACCCCGAACTCTAGCGTGAAAGGCAGCGGTGCTAACCACTTCCCTAGGGCCCCCCGCCCTACACGTGTCCAATACCACATGCAGATACGGCTACTTGGTGACAAACACACACAGACCGTATCCGCTGTGATTGATCAAGGTGGGCAATAATTATTGATATCACAAATAGCGACCGCCAGGAAAGCAAACAGTTGGCTGGATGACCTTTTCACAGCATTCTCGTACAAGTTACAATATATCGCAGACTTTGGATTGGTCGAGATGACCCTCTCGACCAATCCGAAACCTACGATTTATCGTAACTTGTACGAAAATGCGGGCCCTGGGCGTGTTATATATAAAAATGGAAAACAGCTTTGCAAATTTACGCAATGATTATTTGGGATGTAACGATTGTCTGTAAATGAAGTAATATAGGCTGTGCTGTAGTTATGAATATTTGATATTGCCATTTCCGTATATATGCATATCACTTTTTTCTATGACAATAATAAGCTTCTCATGCGAAACTCCGAGCCGTAGTAAGGCTAATGTTGGCCTATCGTCTAAGATATTGGCCCAACCTCAAGCCTATGTTGTGCCAACGGGCTGTGTTTCCTGGCTTCCAGCAAACACGACACATCTACCCAATGTCTGACCAACATTGGTGGACGACACATCTACCCAATGTTTGACCAACATTGGTCAAACATCGTTTGTGCACATATAGGCTAAACTGGGCCAGGATAACCTGCTGAGGATGGTGAGATGAATGAGATGACACTGTCCACCAGACACAGGATTCGAAATTTGAGCCCTGGCGGTCTGAGGCCGAGCACGGTTACGTAGGCTCCCCACAATACACGTGGATGGGGAAGAAATATTTTTGTTCCTTTCAAACCGCCGAGACCGGGAACCGAACCCCGAACTCGTGAAAGGTAGCGGTGCTAACCACTACCCTAGGGCCCCCGCCCATATCGGTATCGGATCATATCGCACTCTAGCTGTAGTTGAACTGCAATCTACGGCAGTCATGTCATATGTGACTTGATAATGTGAGAAAAGACAAACGTTGTTCCTTTTTCGTGCGATATGGGAAGATACAGCACATATCCAATGAATTAGGTGTTCGCCTAAAGGCTCACACCTTATTCATTGAACCAGTGCTGTATTTTCCCATATCGCACTCAAATGAACATAAGTATCATATCTTATTTACCATAATTCCATCCGTTATTACCTCTGCAATGTAAGTTATGTATTTGGTCGTGACTGTTCGCTCGTCCGTCCGTAAGCAGGATTACTTAAAAGGTAAAGAAATAATTTGCATAAAACTTTTATCAGAGGAGATGATCCGGATTACGATCCAGATCCAAAACACAATCACTGAGGCCAGCGGAGGTTTGCAGTTTCTGACGGAATGTCTAGATTTATATTATATTAACACAGCTATAAGTGATGAATTCGTGTAATTAGGAGCATCGTGTATTGTGTGGATGCGCAAAAGTAACAAAATCAACCAAAACAGGATTTGAACTTTGAACTATTTACGGATCACGCAGCTCTCCAAGTTAACAGTACATCACCAATGTATAGTAGACCTCGACATTCTGGATATATGAACGAGTGAATGGATGCATGCATGATTACACGAATGAATGAATGAATGAATGAATGAATGAATGAATGAATGAATGAATGAATGAATGAATGAATGAATGACAACAGGCATGCGACGACTAGTTCTATGATTTGTCGACACATTGTTTTCAAAGGTTATTTATACCGCTGAGCTTGGTTCTGTGGAATATTTATGTTTGTTAGAAGATCTAAGATTGAATGAAATCTTTGGGTTAAGCTTATTTGAAGCTCTTTGGTAGTGTGGAAGATTACATGCTCAGGCGACATGCTGCACATAGCAAACACTGTGATATCAATTAATGTACAATAACTCTACTGACCTTCAGGTCATTGATACTGGTAATCAGGTCAATAGTGACAACACGGATCACAGATTAAGGTCATGTCAATGACTCCTAGCTACTAATTGTTTGAGAGTCACATTAAGCACCGTAGTCTCTCAGTCTTCTACGGGACAGACAATGTCTGAGCCATCTGTGACATTGAGGTCAGACAGTTTGCTACAGAGTTTGCTACAGAGTCTAGGATTAATGTCAGTATGAAGATGACAAGGTTTATCCTAAACAGCAAATTTGACAAAAACCTCAGACCGATTGACCACTAGGCGTACAGCACAAACACCCACTTGATTTGCTGCTTCATTTTATTAGGTCATAGCTTAGCGTCATGTTCGCAGGGTGAATCGTGATTTATATAGACACAGCTAAAGTGAAATATCAACAGTTGCAGCCTTTAAAATCCACTGTTCGCACCAAACTTTAACCCTCTCACCAAGTTTGGTCTCAAATTAAATAAATATGAGTAGTTCACGCCATCTTAAGTTGTAGGTTAAAATTGAATTAAGGTAATCTTAGCGGGGAAAGGGTTAAGTCTGAATTGTTATGTTCTTATGTGATGTAGTTTTCAGATAATCTTAGCGGGGAAAGGGTTAAGTCTGAGTTGTTATATTCTCATGTGATGTAGTTTTCAGATAATCTTAGGGGGGAAAGGGTTAAGTCTGAATTGTTATATTCTCACGTGATGTAGTTTTCAGATAATCTTAGCGCGGAAAGGGTTAAGTCTGAATTGTTATATTCTCATGTGATGTAGTTCTCAGATAATCTTAGCGCGGAAAGGGTTAAGTCTGAATTGTTATATTCTCATGTGATGTAGTTTTCAGATAATCTCAGGGGGGAAAGGGTTAAGTCTGAGTTGTTATATTCTCATGTGATGTAGTTTTCAGATAATCTTAGGGGGGAAAGGGTTAAGTCTGAATTGTTATATTCTCATGTGATGTAGTTTCAGATAATCTTAGTGGGGAAAGGGTTAAGTCTGAATTGTTATATTCTCATGTGATGTAGTTTTCAGATAATCTTAGGGGGGAAAGGGTTAAGTCTGAATTGTTATATTCTCATGTGATGTAGTTTTCAGATAATCTTAGCGGGAAAAGGGTTTAGTTGAATTGTTATATTCTCATGTGATGTAGTTTTCAGATAATCTTAGCGAGGAAAGGGTTAAGTCTGAGTTGTTATGTTCTTATGTGATGTAGTTTTCAGATAATTTTAGCGGGGAAAGGGTTAAGTCTGAATTGTTATATTCTCATGTGATGTAGTTTTCAGATAATCTTAGCGAGGAAAGGGTTAAGTCTGAGTTGTTATGTTCTTATGTGATGTAGTTTTCAGATAATCTTAGGGGGGAAAGGGTTAAGTCTGAGTTGTTATATTCTCATGTGATGTAGTTTTCAGATAATCTTAGGGGGAAAGGGTTAAGTCTGAATTGTTATATTCTCATGTGATGTAGTTTTCAGATAATCTTAGCGGGGAAAGGGTTTAGTTGAATTGTTATATTCTCATGTGATGTAGTTTTCAGATAATCTTAGGGGGAAAGGGTTAAGTCTGAGTTGTTATATTCTCATGTGATGTAGTTTTCAGATAATCTTAGCGGGGAAAGGGTTTAGTTGAATTGTTATGTTCTCATGTGATGTAGTTTTCAGATAATCTTAGGGGGGAAAGGTTTAAGTGTGAGTTGTTATATTCTCATGTGATGTAGTTTTCTGTGTCAGACATATATCTGTATGAGTTGAGACGGCAAATGCATAAATGAATAATTGGGGTTTTAGGCCACCTTTGTGCACATATATGCTAAACTGGACCATGGGAACCTCCTGAGGATGGTGAGATGAATGACATGAAACTGCCCTCTAGACATATGTGTTAGTTCCGAGCCATGGCGTTCGAGTTCGAGCACGCTACGTCTTGGCCACGGAGGCTCCCCGCAATATTGATTTTTTACGAGTGAGCGGGGTTTTTTTGAAACTTGAAGGCCAGAGTGGTTTTTCGAACTCGTGATATCCGACAGGCAGCTGCACCAGGGACCCCGTCAGTTGAGACAGCATTGGATTGTCTTAATCATACCTGCCTGAGGCAAATCACACGTGATGTTGGCCCAATGTTGGCTCAATACTGGCCCATCGTCTGCAATACATTATCATTTTCAGCGCGGGGGCCGATTTTTCTCGTCAGAATATGTCTAAAGTCGATCCCCGCACTGTAAGAGTAAACGATTTATAATGGCCGTAGACCCATAACATAGGTATTTAAATGAAGCGGATAAAGTTAACAAAGAGATTTATGATGATTTCAACTTAAAAAACATGGTTTCTTGATTTAAAAAAAACTTTCAGAGATTTAAGGGCTAAGCAAACTTTGGGTGAACGCATCGAGTTGGCTGGGTATGAGTTTCACACTGGCCCCTGAATATTAAAGGGTGTATCTGCAACTCCATATAGTGGCAGATACACCTTTTCATATCCAAGGGCATAGCCTTCACCCTTATTCCCAGATAGAAGTCAACAACAGACACACGATCCCCTTTGATTCTCTATATAGCCATAATGTGTTCTGATGTTGGGAAAAAACTCATGTGTGTGTTTTCTTTGATATTATTATCAATAGAGAGATGACGCCTCCCTCACGCCTCCTTAAGTCGACCACCTGTTTTTCTCATCTTTTTCTTTAAATGTATTGTAATAGTTCATCGTCAAATGTTTGGCCAATTATCGCGACCTGCAAGTTTAGTCAAATAAAAGTCGCTGATACTGTATAATTCTGCTAAATGGAAGATTTTAATGTGCATTAACTGATTATTAAAACGTCTTGAGACGAAGATGAGACTCCAACATAATCTGTCACATGTCATACTATTCCAGCAAATACTAGAAATTAAACCATTGTCGGTTCAACATCGTCAACCGTCAACGACGCTGAAACCGACAATGGCTAAATGTCCAGTGCTTGCTGGGATTTTTCGTAAGCCTACCACATTCCTTAT
>OZ024908.1:7969896-7994896 GCA_964017125.1 Flabesymbios commensalis
CACTCACTCACTCACTCATTCTAGACATCTTACTGTAATTCCTGGCTGTCCCTCTCCGGATCGTGGGATTCCTTGATGTAGATAGACCCTGATAGTGTTCCCATGGTTTCCCCTGTGGTGAACCAGATGACCTCATGTGAACCTTATCGGGTGTGTCACTATGGTCCCAAGTGATGGACTAAGCGACCTCGTACAGACCTTATCGTGTGGGTTACTGTGAATTGGTATTGATCTCTAATTTGTCTTCCATGTTCACAATTAGAGCTGCATAGATTCAGACATTCTCTGAGAAATATACCCGATGTCGGTTTAATGTTGGGCCAGCGTCTCACTACACACTACAAAGGCTACTTGATGACAAACACACAATAACCGGCCCGCCATGATTGATTAAGGTGGTCATCAACTATTGATATCACAAATATCGTCAGGAAATCAAGTGATAGACCAGGTCACTTTTTGCTCTCGATGCAGTTTGGGCAGTGTTATACTTGACATTATTCTGTCTGTGAGGGCATTATGCTGTCATTGAGGGCTCTATACATATTGCCTGCAACGGCATACAATACAGTGCAATACAATGTAATGGTTGTCTGAATTGTTCACAATGGCTGCTAAGATTGGCGAATTCTGTGAAACGCAGTGACGTCAGCGGAAGCCGTTTTGAATGGGAGCTCGGTGAAAAAAAGTTATGTAAGACCCCCTCCCCCATACTTCATTGTATTAGCTAGCTCGGTGACAACAATGGAGGTCAAGGCTATTGAGTTTCACAGAATGGTTTATTTCAACCAAGGGCGGGGGCCCTAGGGTAGTGGTTAGCACCGCTGCCTTTCACGCCAGAGTCCGGGGTTCGGTTCCCGGTCTCGGCGGTTTGAAAGAAACAAAATTGTTTCTTCCCCATCCACGTGTGAAAGTTAGTATTGTGGGGAGCCTCCGTGACCGAGAGGTAGCGTGCTCGGCCTCAGACCGCCAGGGCTCGAATTTCGAATCCTGTGTCTGGAGGACAGTGTCATCTCAATCATCTCACCATCCTCAGGGGGTTCTCCTGGCCCAGTTTAGCCTATATGTGCACAAAGGTGGCCTAAAGCCCGATTCATTTCATTTTATTTCAACCAAAAGTGTGAGAACGTCTCCTGCATGCTCGGAAGGTCCAAGAGATGAGTATAAATCTCCTGTGACCTCCAGGTCACTCACACTGCTAATCGGGTCAGGAATAAAATCCCGGATGACACATTAAGGTCAGGCCAAGTTGACTCCTGGCAACTTGTTGCTCATGCTAAGCCCTGCAGTCTTTTGGGGATGACAGTCCACTGCGGGCAGACAAAATGGCTGACTTCTGTGACCTTCAGGTCAGACAGTCTGCTAATGAGGTCAGTAATAGATGCCCGGATGACATTAATCTTGACCTTTTCAGGTGCAGTGAAGCAGATTACCACCAAGTTACAGGCGTACGTAGAGCCAAAGATGGTAACATTTAAAGCGCGGGGATCGACATTAGACGTCAGATTTTGACGTCTAAAGTCGATACCTGCGATGTAGAAATATTTATAATGACCGCAGACCTGTAACATAGGTATTCAAAAGAAGTGGAAAGAGCTGACTAAGACATTTTTGGGGTTTTCAAATTAAAAATAACCCTTTTATAGAAACAATTTCTTTAATGGTTAAACTGTCAAACTATAGCGTTGTAGACAGTGGACCAACATAAAAACAACGTTGGCGCAGTGACTTCCCAGTAAACACGAGTCACTTTCTGCGACCCTTTCAAACCTTACAAACCTTCCGTAGCATTGATCAAAATATGTATGGCATGTAAGGTCTAAGAACAGACATGTACATAAAGCAGGTCAGGCTCTTTGTAATTCTGTATGATCTAGTCACCAAAGGGTTGGATGCAGACATGTACATAAAACAGGTCAGGCTCTTTGTAATTCTGTATGATCTAGTCACCAAAGGGTTAGATGCAGACATGTACATAAAACAGGTCAGTCTCTTTGTAATTCTGTATGATCTGGTCACCAAAGGGTTAGATGCAGACATGTACATAAAACAGGTCAGTCCCTTTGTAATTATGTATGACCTGGTCACCAAAGGGTTAGATGCAGACATGTACATAAAACAGGCTCTTTGTGATGCTGTACCAGCTAGTTAATTAGTCCTCACTGGCCTAATTGAAACAGACGCTAGAAAAATAGCATGAATATGCCTATCTTCATGAGTCATTCGTAGGGGTATAACAATCATTATTGCAAGTCAACGTTAGCTTTATAGGGGGTCACTGTTTACGACGCTTTCCCATGCACCATGAACGCAAAACTGTATTCACATTTATGGCCTGCCACACCTGCCCCCATACGAGTCAACAAAAACACAATGATGACCAAATGCTGAGTTAAGGTCGAGTCAGAGCCGCAAAGGTCAAAGACTCTGGGCCAACATTAGGCCAGCATACCAAAAACATCGGTATTTCCAAATAACACGAAAGTCTCATTTGTGATGCTTTCATGTTTCTAGTTTTGCTCGTTAGGCTTAGTGGAGTGATGTAGTTCAGTGGGAAAAATTTGTGACGGGCAAAGTTTTCAAGAGAAAAAAGAAGTGATGGCAGAGGGAAAGGTGGTGGACGGAGAGGAGGAGAGGAGGAGGGGGGGAGGAGGAGGAGGAAGAGGAGGAAAAGTGGAGGAGGAGGTGGAAAAAGAGGAGAAAGCGGAGGAGAAGGAGGAGGATGAAGAGGAGGAGGAGGCGGAGGAGGAGGAGGAGGAGGAGGAGCAGGAAGAGGAGGAGGAGGAGGAAGAGGATGAGGAGAACTAACTAAATTAGAGGTTTTGTTAGGAGTACCCCCTGTGACTACTGATGCCATGTTTATAAATAGAGATTGAAAGACTGCATTACGTGATATTGGTCTAGTTAGGTCTAATTCAGTGTCTGAAACCTGAAAAGTGATTACTGAATGGCGTGCGAAACTACACTACAACTAACCCTGATATAAGGAATGTGGTAGGCTTACGAACACCCCAGCAAGCACTGGACATTTAGCCATTGTTGGTTTCAGCGTCGTTGACGGTTGACGATGTTGAACCGACAATGGTTTGATTTCTAGTATTTGCTGGAATAGTATGACATGTGACAGATTATGTTGGAGTCTCATCTTTGTCTCAAGACGTTTTATTAATCAGTTAATGCACATTAAAATCTTCCATTTAGCAGAATTATACAGTATCAGCGACTTTTATTTGGCTAAACTTGCAGGTCGCGATAATTGGCCAAACATTTGACGATGAACTATTACAATACATTTAAAGAAAAAGATGAGAAAAACAGGTGGTAGACTGAAGGAGGCGTGAGGGAGGCGTCATCTCTCTATTGATAATAATATCAGAGAAAACACACACATGAGTTTTTTCGCAACATCAGAACACATTATGGCTATATAAAGAAGCAAAGGGGATCGTGTGTCTGTTGTTGACTTCTATCTGGGAATAAGGGTGAAGGCTATGCCCTTGGATATGAAAAGGTGTATCTGCCACTATATGGAGTTGCAGATACACCCTTTAATATTCAGGGGCCAGTGTGAAACTCATACCCAGCCAACTCGATGCGTTCACCCAAAGTTTGCTTAGCCCTTAAATCTCTGAAAGTTTTTTTCAAATCAAGAAACCATGTTTTTTAAGTTGAAATCATCATAAATCTCTTTGTCCGCTTCATTTGAATACCTATGTTATGGGTCTACGGCCATTATAAATCGTTTACTCTTACAGTGCGGGGATCGACTTTAGACATATTCTGACGTGAAAAATCGGTCCCCGCGCTGAAAATGATGATGTCTTGCAGACGATGGGCCAGTATTGAGCCAACATTGGGCCAACATCACGTGTGATTTGCCTCAGGTAGGTATGATTTAGACTTTAGACAATCCAGTGCTGTCTCAACTGACGGGGTCCCTGGTGCAGCTGCCTGTTTGGAAAGTCGGATATCACGAGTTCGAAAAGCACTCTGGCCTTCAAGTTTCAAAAAAACCCCGCTCACTCGTAAAAAATCAATATTGCGGGGAGCCTCCGTGGCCAAGACGTAGCGTGCTCGAGCTCAGACCGTCATGGCTCGGAACTAACACATATGTCTAGAGGGCAGTTTCATGTCATTCAACTCACCATCCTCAGGAGGTTCCCATGGTCCAGTTTAGCATATATGTGCACAAAGGTGGCCTAAAACCCCAATTATTCATTTATGCATTTGCCGTCTCAACTCATACAGATATATGTCTGACACAGAAAACTACATCACATGAGAATATAACAACTCAGACTTAACTCTTTCCCCCCTAAGATTATCTGAAAACTACATCACATGAGAATATAACAACTCAGACTTAACTTTTCCCCCCTAAGATTATCTTAATTCAATTTTGACCCACTTGAAATTGTTTCCCGCTAGGGTAACCCACAACTTAAGATGGTGTAAACTAACTAGTTAAGTCTTTCAACCTACTAGTAGCCAGGAGTCATTGACATGACCTTACTTGTTTTTTGTCAAATTTGTTGTAAACTATAACCCTTGTCATCTTCATACTGACAATAATCCTAGACTCTGTAGCAAACTCTGTAGCAAACTGACTGACATCAAAGTCACAGATGTCAGAGACATTGTCTGCCCCGTGGTGGACTGAGAGATCACGGTGCTTAATGTGACTCTCAACCAATTAGTAGCCAGGAGTCATTGACATGACCTTGATCTGTAATCCGGGTTTTTACTACTGACCTGATTAGCAGTAACAATGACTTAAAGGTCAGTAGAGATTTATTGTACATTGATCGATATTGTGGTGTTTGTTATGTGCAGCATGTTGCCTGAGCATGTAATCTTCCACACTACAAAAGAGCTTCAAAAAAGTTTAACCCAAAGATTTCATTCAATCTTAGAGCTTCTAACAAACATAAATATTCCACAGAATCAAACTCAGCGGCATAAATAACCTTTGAAAACAATGTGTCGACAAATCATAGAACTAGTCTTGCATGCCTGTTGTCATTCAATCATTCATTCATTCATTCATTCATTCATTCATTCATTCATTCATTCATTCATTCATTCATCAATTCATTAATTCATTCATTCATTCATTCATGCATTCATTTATTCATTCATTCATTCATTCATTCATTTATTCATTCATGTAATCATGCATGCATCCATTCATTCGTTCATATATCCAGCATTTCTAGGTCTACTATATATTGATGATGCACTGTTAACCTGGAAAGCTGCGTGATCTGTAAATTGTTCAAAGTTCGAATTCTACTTTGATTGATTTTGTTACTTTTGCGCATCCACACAATACACAAAGCTCCTAATTACACGAATCCATCACTCATAGCTATGCTAATATATTATAAATCTAGACAGTCAGTCAGAAACTGCGAACCTCCGCCGGCCTCAGTGGCCGCGGTGATTGTGTTTTGGATCTGGATCGCAATCCGCATCATCTCCTCTGGTAAAAGTTTCATGCAAATCCTTTTTTTTTACCTTTTAAGCAATCCTGCTTACGGACAGACGAACGAACCGACACGACCAAATACATAACCTCCATTGCGTAGATGATAACGCATGGTGTTATGGTAAATAAGATATGCAGACAGCACTCATCCAATAAATAATGTGTCAGCCTTTAGGCGAACACCATATTCAATGGACATGTGCTGTATTTTCACATATCGCACGAAAAATGAACAACGTTTGTTTTTTCTCACACGATCAAGTCACATACATGTATGACATAACCTGATAACTGTCGTAGATTGCAGCTCAACTACAGCTAGAGTGCGATATGGGCTGATACCGATATACGTCTCACAGTGAAAATCAATACCCAGAGTGTGAGAAAATATAGGAAATGACTCGCAAAGCAATACAACTCTTTGGGTCTCCAAATCCATACTCGTGAGCGGAAATTATTCCAGTCTGTCAACCCCAGTTTTATGCATTCAATAATACCCAGAATTACAAACACCCGGATCTTTCCATTATGTCCGCTGTGCTAGCTTTACCTGCACCTTGGTCCAAATATATCGAATGACCAAAGCCCAGCAAACACGACACATCTACCAAATGCTTGACCAATGCTGGACCAACGTCGGAGAAGGTGGCTCAACATTGGTCAAACATTGAGTAAATGTTTCGTGTTTGCAGGAAGCCAGGAAACACAGTACGTTGGCACAACATAAGCTTAAGGTTGGGCCAATATCGTAGACGATGGGCCAGCATTGAACTTACATTGGCTCGGCGTCTCTCATAAGAAGCTTAGTAATGTCATAGAAAAGAGTGCTATGCATATACGGAAATGGCAATATCCAATATTCATAACTACAGCGACAGCCTATATTACGTGATTTACAGGCAAATGTTACATCCCAAATACTCATTGCGTAAATTGGCAAAGCTGTTTTCCATTTTTATATATACCACGCCCAGGGCCTGCATTTTCGTACAAGTTACGATAAATCGTAGATTTCGGATTGGTCGGGAGGGTCATCTCGACCAATTCGAAGCCTTCGATATATTGTAACATGTACGAGAATACGGGCCAGATTAGCTGTGAAAAGGTCATCCAGACAATTGTCTGCCATCCTGGCGGCCGCTATTTGTGATATCAATAATTAATGCCCACCTTGATCAATCAAACCTGACACGGTTTGTCTGTGTTTGTCACCAAGTGGCCGCATCTGTGGTATGTATGTGGTATTGAGACGTGTACAGGGTGTGGCCAGAAAGTGAAGATGGGGGGGGAGGGAGAGTGCTGTGGTTTAATATTTGATTTCTGTCATTTTATTTTTAAATTGAGGGGCTTGCTTAATAACCCTTTCAAGCCTGAATCTAAAAAAAAAACATTTCATCCACTACAATCCGCGAATTGCTCTCGCCATTCTCGACTTGTAGTGGATGAAGATGATTTGAAGTGGGTGACAAACGAGATAAATTGTTGTCACATTTTGTTAAAGCAGCTACTTGAAATTTTTCGTTCTATAACCTTTTATTTTATGTTTCCACCTTACTTCCTAAACTCCATAGAACTATTTGTCTTTATTATTTTGACAGAGAGTTAGAGATGATACAACTGGACAGACATACTCTCTAAAACTGGAAGAGTGTGTCTGTTCAATTTGCTAATCTGGCGAAGTCGAAGATGAATATCATTTCTTGTTAAATGTCTTTGCCGACATTGATTATGTGAAAAAATATAATGCGTAATAACGCACATTTCATTAATCTAACTTTAGAACAAATATGTACCTTTTTTAATAAGACGGGGCACCTGTCTGGCATTTCGTTTCCAGACAAGGAGCTGGATGTTGCTTATAGACTCAGAATCAGAATCTGACGTCTATCTACGTCAGATTCCCACGTCTAAAGTCAATCTCTGGACTGAAATGGTTAAAATACACCTGTAATGTCAGTCTATCGTTAAAACAGTAGATTCGATTATACGAATGTACACTTATTCCAGTTATTACTGACCCTGAAATACACAGATGGTCTAGGCCTATGCCATATTCAGGTCGGATGGAATTTTGACCTTTGCAATATTTTTCAACAAAATTTACAAGATATATAGATGCTGAATGACTAGAAAGTACTGGTCATTACATGATCGAATGAATGAACAAGGATAAAATTAATAAAATCCCTACGTTTGCATGTCGACAAATAAGATGTAAAAGAAAGGGAGTGGGGCAGTTTATATTTTAGTGCTTCTGTTTCACAACGTCTTTAAATGAATATGACATACCGAAGATATTACATTTATTTGACAATCGCACAAAGCATAATAAATGTAGGTCTAATAGTACAGTTAATTACCAGATCTGACAAATGTGACATTTAAGAAGATGAATTGTTTGTCCTTAACCAGAACAAAAACAGGATTTAAATGTCATTCATGTGGCATGTACTCGCCTGGCCTTCTATGTGGGAGAGATGCACTGTGTGTCAATGGCATTCGTTATATTGAATATCAGTGTAATTTAATATATTGCTTTACTACCTGATTATAAAAATTAAAGCGATACAATCAGGCTAAAGTCGTCAAAAAATCGGTAATTTGATTTGACTTTTCAATATGATCACATGAATGTAAACAAGTCCATAGACTAGAACTGCAAACGTTTTTTCTAATTTTTGTAATTTTTGTGTATTTCTTATTTTGGACATGCAGGTCTGAAATAAGAAATCGAGAATTTCGTTTTTATATCTCACTTAACTGGTAAATGCGCAGCACAAAAATTAAAAAACAGTTTTGTCTATGGACGTATTTACATCATGTGGTCATATTAAAAAGCCAAAATAAAATTATCGATTTTTTGATGACTTTAGCCTGAATGTGTCGCTTTAATTTTATGTGACACTAATATTTAATATTACACTAATATGCTATAATACATGTTAACCCTTTGCCTGCTGATTATGATAATAGTCGTTTTTAATCATTTTATTGACAGATTAAATCACAACTATCGGGAATGAAAGAGTTTAAACGTCAAGATTCACAAATTTTTGGTGTCAAATTAAACAAATATCAGTAATTTTCAGCCACTTGAAGTTGTGGGGCGCGGTAGCGAGAGACAATTTCAAGTGGGTGGAAATTTAAAATATTTAATTTAGCAGGACAAGGGTTGATACGGATTAAGCATACGTGTCTGAAAATATTCTCACCATAGTATTTCTCAGTCCTTAGAACGCGGCTGTAGTTTAAACAATGAATAAACAATGGAGACGAAAATATTTTTTATTTTGAAATCATCATTGTTGTCTTAGTCAGCTATTTCCGCTGCACTTAAATACCTAGATTATGGGTCCACATCCATTATGCATATATTTTAATTTTTCAGCACTTTATACATCAGAATCTGAAGTCTATAGACGTCAGATTCTGATGTATAACGTCGGTCAACGCACTGAAAGGGTTAATATATTGTTCTTCTGAATTGTCTGTTTTGTATAGTTTTTATACATTTAAAGCTAGGAATTGCGGTAGTTTCTCGGAATAGGCATCACCCAAATTTAAGTATTTGATCACCTGATCATCCAACACAAACTATTCTCTCATTGTCATTGTTATGTGGTTTGAAGGATGATTGTAACCGTATATATACGCACCTAGCAGGATAAGGGCTATTATAATTGACATTCTAATTATTTATTTGTATGTATTGTATTACAAATAAGCCAGAAGCGTAAAAATGCAAATGTAGAGAATAATTAAAAGAGGTATTTAATCACTTGGCCCTTATTCAACTTGGTAATTTCATGTCATGGGCAATTATGTTCTGTTATGTTAAAGTATGTTCTGTTATGTTCAATTATGGTCTGTTATGCACAATGATATTCTGTTATGTTCAATTATGTACTGTTATGTACAATTATGTTCTGTTATGTACAGTTACGTTCTGTTATGTACAATTATGTTCTGTTATGTACAATTATGTTCTGTTTCTATATTCAGTCTGTGGCTATTTTCATTACACATTCGCCCAATGCTAAACAGACATTACTTTATGGTCTCACCACCCCAAATGCCAGTCCCATTGAAATACATGTAAAATGCCTCAAGTCCACGGGCCGATTTTACTTTTTTTTGCCCTCCCCCCTATCTAGTGCCGCATATCATAATGAAGCCTGGACTGTGCATTTTCAAAAACAGCTTCGATAAGGGGTTGCTACCCAGACAGATTTTGAGCTAGGCCCCCTAGTGTGCAAAAAGGTCACTATAGTTCAAATTACGCTTAAATTCATACCCACTTTCACAGACCAGACATACATCCTGTTAACCCACTGTATCCCTGTCAGATTATCACGAAACAGTCATATCTGATATCCGGGATGAAGGAGAGATCATGTACTTATTAAATATTCACAGAAATATAATTTCTTTGTTTTTGTTTTTAATTTAACAGAGGTTGAAACAGCCGCATTGAAAATATTTTGTGTGATGATTCCATCATTAGTATACACCTGCTGTGATTTCGGCTTATTTAGGGTGGTGAGACCTTATGACGTGTTAGCTGTCATACCTGTATCACGTGCTAAGCGGGTGTCATGTGACCACTCAGTCTGCTCTCGTGTGACCTTGCGTGTCAGCATCACCTTGACTATGGCCGCCATTTATATCAGAGAGGACACCCGTGGTAAATATAGCTCTGTCACCATCTTGAATCATGTCTAGTGGTCCCTCTCAAATCATTTGTTCTTATAGTCCGACTTGCCCGCCTCTCCTCTAATATGACCTTGACTTAGTGTGAGTCACCTTGATGTGGGAAGCCATTTCCTTTCTGGAGAAGATGGTTTTATAATATGTCACGTATTCCACCTCTTAACCCATGTCCTGCTAAGTTATCTTACCGGAAATTCCCTTGCCCAGTTAAGCCTATATGTGCACAAAGGTGGCCTTAAACCCCAATTCATTTCATTTTTACCTAAATTGTAATCCACTTGAAGCTGTGTCTCGCTACCGCGACCCACAGCTTCAAGTAAGTGAAAATTACTAATAAGATTTTTTTAATTTGACACCAAACATGATGTCTAACCAATAGACGGCTTGGCATTTATCTATAATTTTCATCCACTTGAAGTTGTGTATCGCTACCGCGACACACAACTGGGTTAAAATTACTCATAATTTTTTAACCCTTTAACCGCCGGTGCCGCATATCTTCGGGTTTTTATTTTTTATTAGCACATTAAATACCACATTTTAAATATGTTAAAGATAAAATGTGACATCAATCAGCAAGATTTGAAAACAGTGGACCTCCATTTTATCCATTCTGAATAATTTTCACTCACTTGAAGTTGTTGATCGCGTCAGCAAGACACAATGGGTGGAAATTCAGATGGAATAATTTAGCGGTTAAAGGGTTGATTAAGTTAAGCCAAATAATTGTTGTTAAACCACCCATTTCATTCCCAATAACTGTAATTTAACATGCTAATAAAAAAACCCAAAAACTACTCTGATCGTTTTTGGCCTTAATCTTTGGCCGAAACATCAATCTGATGTTGGTTTAATGCTGAGCCAGCGTCGCACACGATGGCCCAGCATTGAACCAACATTGTATATGTGTTATGTATTGGCTGGGATGGTATGACTATGTTTTTATTTTATTTCAATCTGGAACCACCATTTTAAAATTCAAATGGCACACTAATTTTAACATTTTTTACTTTTTATTTATCTTTTTTAATTTTGTTATTTATCTTCTTTAGCACGCCAAACTAACAAAAAATAACATTTCATCAAAACAGTTTTTTTGCTTCAACCCTTTCACTACAGGGACCGTCTTCTGACATTTATTATTATTACAACTTTATCAAAACCCTTTAGTCTCCATGCTTTACACAAAAACATTTCAGCGCTGAAAGGGTTAACAAACCATAAGATCTCTGTGATTGGATGTTTCTACATCACTTGAGAATCAGCGTTTTTCGCCATTATAAACCACATATCCGTCCTCGTATTCTATTCCAGCAGGTATACGCTGTATATAATTCATGTGTCTGGAAACATATATTTAACTCTTGTCGTTCTGGACCCGTATAATATAATAGACCCTTGTCGTGCTGGACCCGTATAGATACCGTATTCTCGCACTCATACTGTTCACTACGAAACGTATGGTGAGATCAGCCCATCTCGAACTCTATCAAAAACGCTTCACTGCTCAAATTGATTTTTTCCGTTTCAAATAGTTATTCGTACGAGAAAATACATGCACCATCGTTGGGTACGGCGAGATGGGATGATCTCAGCACTTATCACCACATCAAGCCCTCGCCTAAAGGCTCGGACTTGATGTGCTGACTTGCGCTGAGATTAGCCCAACGATGCCGTCTGCATACATTCTAGCTAGTTTTATCCTAAATAAAAAACCAATACACTTTGTAACATATCTTGTAGTAGATGCTCAGCTAATCAAAGAATTTCATTTAAGATATGTCTATTTTTTATAAATAACATTATTCTCCATTCATTTGAAGCTGGAAATTGCGCCACCAATTCCAACTTCAAATGAATGAGTAATACTCACAAACTATTCAGCAGTACAAAGGTTAACAACAATAAGTTTGTTTTTATTCAAACAGGCCCTATGTATGACAGACCTAAACAGAGTCTCCATATATATTTAAATTACATATATAAAGATACACATATTAAATAGCCCCGAACGAATTCCTTACGAAACGTGCACATTTAGTTCCGGACACTGATATATCAACTTTAATGATGACATTGCTAAAGTCGTTATGAAATCCATTAAAACAACAAGCTATGGGGACAATATTTTTGTGCGACGACGAGTTGAAGTGGATGGCATAATCGGCAACTTCAAAATATCCCTACGTTGAAAAAATATCCTCTGTAGAGTTTAAGCTGTATTCTCAGAAACTGAACGGCCTTGAAGGCGTGACCTTGGGTGCGAACTAGGTGATAGAAAGGCAGTTTGGTCTTGATTTTTCACTATGTCAAGTATAAAAAGTAGCGACGCTAAAACACATCTCCCGAAGTAACATTATGCTTTATGTCGCTATAAACATGACAGTCTAATAGGAATATTATCTCTGTTCATTCATATTATGTTTTTTTAACTCCGGAGAAATTGTATGTAGGCTAAAAACGACATTTATTCAACACGGGAGCACAACTTTTAGAAGTGCTTTTTGTAAGTTGCCATGGTGGCACGTGTGACCTCGTCTGTTCAAAGCCAATCATGATGCCGTCTTGTTGCGTGTCACACCATGCACTCGGGGTCACGAGGTCAACGCATGATAGGCGCGTGGACATGTAATGTTTAGCACATAAAATCTGTCATGTTCTTAAACTTTGTCTGCAATTTGCGTGCATATAATATAATTTTTTATGGTTTTCAGTGTTTCTATTTGCGGCTAAATATATATTAAAATACACATTGGATTTGAAATGTTATGTTATGACGCGATTCTGGCAAAAACGGGAATTTTCAAGGGGATGTCCCAACTTTTTGACATTAAATCAGTACATTGAAGTATAATTCCTTTGGCAGCCCAGGCGTTGTTATCACCTAGTAGCTGTCCCGCAGTAAATGCTGACCTGTGATGACGTAACACGGTTTCTGAGCATCATTTGAACAACAAATTCACGATTAAGTTATTGAATTATTTGTGTCGGATTGACCGGTTGATTGATTGATTGATTGATTGATTGATTGATTGATTGATTGATTGATTGATTGATTGATTGATTGATTGATTGATTGATTGATTGATTGATTGATTGATTGATTGATTGATTGATTGATTGATTGATTGATTGATCAAATAATTGTTTGCTTTTTTAATTAATTGATTGATTGATTGATTGATTGATTGATTGATTGATTGATTGATTGATTGATTGATTGATTGATTGATTGATTGATTGATTGATTGATTGATTGATTGATTGATTGATTGATTGATTGATTGATTGGTACATTGTTTCGCATCACCAAACTAAATGCGAATCTGAAGCAAATACGTCTTCTGTCGTTGCGTCCCACAAACCACCAATTACCATGGAAACCGTGGATCACAAACCGCCAATTTCCATGGAAACCGTGGTCCACAAACCGCCAATTACCATGGGAACTGGCCACAAAACCTAACAGTGTGACAGGCTTTCCGAATGTCAGATTTACATATGTTTGTTCTGTGCCTCATTCTAAAAGCTGAATGTTCTAATTATCCAGCATATCAAGCGGGATCCGATGGCTCATTAGATCCGGTTGTGGCTCGGAACTCAGAGGTACTTGGTTCGAGTTCCGACCGGATACGATATTTCTCATCGAGGTTGTGCATATACAGTGCTCCAAACTGTTCAAAGGCTTAGATTGTAAGGTGCTGTCTATGGTACTGTGCACTATAAAGAACCCTTGAAGTCATTCGATAAGGGTAGGGCATAGTTCCGACTTCGGGCTTTCTTCTCTCGCCATATTGCTATTGGGAAAGGAGCATCGATTTTTTATGGCGGCAATATTAGAATTGCGCAAAAAAATGGTATTCCGGTCGAAATATTTTGGGGGGATGTATGACATGTTATTTACTATATTCTAAACTATATGTGTGCAAAAGTTGACCCTTATATGTAGTTTGGGAACACATTGGCTATTTTTACCAACCCCACTACTATGATTGTGCAGAAAAGCGACGTAAAGCATTATTCACTCACTCACTCACCCATCATGTTCAGTCGGTAAAAGTCTCTCTCAGACCCATTACTCTCCATGTCATCTTCTCACCCACTCTCGCTACTACTAAATTCAACTCGGTGAAAATTACCCATACTTGTTTGCTTTGAGATGAAATATTTGCAAATATTGATGTTTACAACCTCATTTCATTCCTAATAACAGTGATTTGATCGTCCATTGAAACAGAATAAAAACGTCCATGGCCATAAAATAACAAAAGACGCCACAAAACAACAAAATACGTGACTTTTGAGTTAATTAAATGTTTTTATCTGCAGAAAAAATATAAAATCAATTAACGTTCCTTGCTGTGTGATGAATATGTAGTCTATAACGTAAGTATAAGAATATATAAAAAATATGTGATAATAACGTTACTATTCTTGCAATAACCAATGGAAACAAGCAGACGTTATTTATTTTTTGTCAATAAAACAGAATGCGTTACAAGGATTGTGAAGACTTAGTAATATGCACACTTAACAAAAAAATACCTTTAGCTACTCACTATATTCTCCAAGGAGTAAGTTAAAAGTTCGCTTGGCCACAGACATCCAGCCTTACAATTGTACATAACACACAATGCCTTACATTTTGCAATGTATTTTGGTAATGTATTTTGGTAATGTCTTCTTGTAACGTATTTGGTAACGTATTTTGCTATTTCCTAAAAAAACATCGTCACCCCAGCAAACACAAGACATTTGCAAAAGTTTTTCTTCGACGTTGGTCCAACTGTGTATAAATGTTATACAAATGTTTTGTGTCTGGTGGGGTAGTGCATTCGGTTTCGTAACAAAAGATGCTACAAAACACAGATATCAAAGAATAACACATCTTTTACTTTCATGTATCAAGTACTGTTATTATACCACACGGCAGAAGCGATGGTTGTGACATAGAGTGTTATGCTTGATTATGACATAATGAGACAAAGGGAGACATAGTAAGACATAATTGGATATAATGAGACATAATAATATAACGCAATGAAAAGCATTGACGTAAATCCCTAAATCTTCCCACATAATGAGCCGCATTATGTATTTGAAAATATCATATCATATCAAAATAGATATATAAACCTTCCTCTCCCACATAATGTGCCGCATTATGTAGTTAATCATCTGAGGTAAGATTTCTAAGGACCTGTAATCCAGAATGATCAATAACCGTGCAATGTAACTTATCTGAGAGCACCAAGTCATTATCAGCTATTACGCGTAGTTAACTAGCCAACTTTTTGAATGCAATTAAATGAGCTAATATTAGCGGAGCTATATATGGCCACGTTTGGTCAAGCGGCATTGTGTAAAGGCTGTACCATTCATTCGTTCATTCATTCATTCATTCATTCATTCATTCATTCATTCATTCATTCATTCATTCATTCATTCATTCATTCATTCATTCATTCATTTATTCATTCATTCATTTATTCATTCATTCATTCATTCATTCATTCATTCATTCATTCATTCATTCATTCAGTTATTCATTCAGTTATTCATTCATTTCCTGGCGTATCATGTGTTGCCTTAGTTGTTTGTGAAGTGGGGAGGTTTGTTATTTGTTCTTCTTTATGTAATTAAATCTTTGTTCAGTAAATATATTTGTTGTTTGCCATGAACGATTTGTTCATCCTGTCATAATTATCCTCAACTGGTCCATGTACATGATAATTATAGGACCCTAGTCCTTGCATGTTATTTATAGTTAAAGGATCGCTTTAGTCATCATCGGATTTTAAAACCATGTACGCTTTTAGCTGATATAATTAGTAGGTTAATTGTGTATTCAATCCAGCTGGCATGATTTTATACTGTAGATCTGGTAATTTTCGCGCATTTAGATTTTCGCGAATTTGTGATTTTGGGACGTACACGAAGTCTTGAATTTGCGATTTATCAATTTCGATGACAGTTAGCGCTATTATAAACATAATTTCGCTAAATTACCTTAAATTCGCGAATTTGACCAACTCGCTAAATTCGCGAAAATTAAAACCTCACGAATATTACCAGATCTACAGCATACAGTCTTGAGTAAGGAAACCGCATTATATGCTTAGCCCTTTCAGCACGGGGACTATCTTAATACGTCAGAATCTGACGTCTGTAGACGTCAGATTCTGACGTATAAAGACGGTCCCCGCACTGAAAAAATTGAAAGATTTATAATGGCCGTGGACCATAACATAGGTATTCAAATGAAGCGTAAAGAACTAACTAAGACATTTATGATGATTTAAAATTGATAAAAACCCTTTGGTATCAATGTTTAAACAAAAATAAGTTAGCGTTATAAGGGATTAATTCCATCAAACAATTCATTTTTTTTTTTTTAAATTGGCCCATATAACCCTTAGACCGCTAAATTAAAGGCCCACGCCCACGTCACAAAAATCGGTTTTAGACAACCATGTCAAAAATAAGAAATCAGGAATTTCGTCTCTATATCTAACCTAACTGGTAAATGCGCAGCACAAAAATTAAAAACATTTTTGCAGTTCTAGTCGATGGACATGTTTACATCATATGGTCATATTAAGAAGCCAAAATGAAATCACCGATTTTTCTATAATTTTAGTCTGGGTATGGTCCTTAAGTAATTTGGATTTTCACCCGCTTGAAGTTGCGTCTCGCTACCGCGACACATACATTCAAGAGGGTGAAAATTGCATCTTGTTTAATTATAGACCAAATATTTGCAAATCTAGACGTTTAAACGCTACTGACACCACGCCGGGTCTGATAATCAATGTAGTTTTGATTGTAATCAATGAACTATACCTTAGGCCACAACTAACCAGTAGCGCATGTTTTTCGTTGATTTATCCGTCAATTATAAACCGATTTTCATGAAATTCTGTACAAATCATTTTTCGACAGAATCTTAATATCCCTGAAAATCTTGTAAAACTATACATAGTATTTCGAAAGTTAGACCATTTGACATGTAGTAAATTAAAATAATAAATTAAATAATAATAAACCCGTTAAACTAATTATAGAATTGTATTACATGTCAAATTGTCTAACTTTTGCAAAATTAAATATAATTTTTGCGAAATTTTTGCCGACGTTAGGATATGACTTGAAAATTGCCTGTGCTAATTTTCAAGGAAATGGGTTCATAATTGACTGAGAAATCGACGAAAAGCATGCGCTACAGAATTACCAAAATAAATGTGGCCCAGGGTATATTTATCAAGCTAGAAGTGAGCTGCATTCCTCATCCTGCTGATCATATTTCAGTGTTTTTTTCTCAGACCAGTCCAGTTCTTTTTTAGACGAGATAAATAAGCTAATTTAATACACTATGTGTGCAGATTTATTGAGACACGAGCAGTAATTAGCATCCGAGGAAATTATCCACTTCTGACATTTTGTGTTTTTCTGCGATTCGAATTTAATAAACTGTGTGTGGAAATAAATGAAATGAATCGGGCTTTAGGCCACCTTTGTGCACATATAGGCTAAACTGGGCCAGGAGAACCTCCTGAAGATGGTGAGATGATTGAGATGACACTGTCCTCCAGACACAGGATTCGAAATTCGAACCCTGGCGGTCTGAGGCCGAGCACGCTACCTCTCGGTCACGGTGGCTCCCCACAATACTGACTATCACACGTGGATGGGGAAGAAACATTTTTTGTTTCTTTCAAACCGCCGAGACCGGGAACCGAGCCCCGGACTCTGGCGTGAAAGGCAGCGGTGCTAACCACTACCCTAGGGCCCCCGCCCAACTGTGTGTGGAGATTTAATGAGTAATTTAATGAGAAATGCGCAGTGTAATTAGCATCCGAGGAAATTATCCACTTCTGACAATTTGTTTTTTACTGCGTTCCAAACATACGATTATTTCATACTGTTGATTCTCACGAAAGGATTACATTTTGTACGAGCAGCAGCTGATAATTTTGAAGAATATGTTTTTAAAAAACCGCGTGATTTTCAGTTTAGCAATATATATGTATAGATAGATAGACATTTTTATTGACCAAAATAAGTACATGTGTGCTTTGTTGCTGAAGACGTGTGGCATATAGTGTTACAAAATTACATTAAACGTTCGGCTTCTAACTAGCTGATCGGAGCTATGAGAAATAATTAAGCATGTCATAGATTACTTTAAACATGTCGGGTTCTGCCGTATCTAACGAAATGTCAATAATAAATGTCATCCCATGGCACACTCTGATGTTACTAAGTAGGTTGCAGTTCTCGATTATGCTTCTCGGTTTGCATGAGACCACAGGCACATGCTATAATCGTTAGTCCGTTTCCGAGACTTTGGAACGCCCCCTCAGAGCTGAAAATCGTGTTTTTTATGAGCACCCAACGCAAATGAGCCACCACACAAAAGTTAGTTAAATAGGTGTTATAACAAATGTTTTATCCAACCGAGAGTGAAATAAAGAGTTAAATGATACCTTTCTCAAAGCTCTACATAAAATACAGCTATCTCGAAACTCGACATAAGTCGAAAAATATGTGCTATAATGTGTTTTCATTGCACAATTAGTAAACTTTATTCAGTTATCCAAGCCATAACCTCATTTTAAAGTAAACTAAAGGTCGTAATGTATATACCCACAACACTTTATGAATTTAGTTTAATTTTGCATGTTGAATTCATGGCGAAAACAGTAATTAAGGGGTCCATTAGTCAACTATCACTAGGCAACTCCTCCTCGCAGATAATAGCAAATCCCTTTCAGTCTGCAAATATACTGAAATCTTTTTTTTTGCGTAAATACGTATTATATATCCTGTACATACGGCATATACGACATGTTGGCGAGACGGTGCACTGAAGTTGCAACTGATAATGGGCCAGCTTCGAATACGGTGGTTCAACATTAAGCCAGCATTGGGTGAATGTGTCGCGTTTGGTGGATTGATGTTGAGAATAATGGAGATATAGCAATCGTTCCAAACCCCACGCGTCTTAAACTTATATTATAGTCGGATTCACACCGTGGTGAATGGTTTTCTTTGATTTCTAAGTCAATTCCCAACCAATTATCATGATATTGTCTGGTCATCGGGCGACTACCACGAAAATGTTATTGAAACATATTGTATAGCCTTACTTTAAAAGTTAGTCTATTTAGCATGTAGTATTTAACAAAATTGTCGCCCTCTCTAAACCCAATAGCTTCGTCCAATAAGTTCATTACGTGTCAAGGGTGTCAGTAAAATTCCACAGACCCATATAATTTTTGAAGACGTCGGATCAACCTAATTTGCATAAATTAGCATAAATTAACATATTTAAAGCCAAAAACCTATAAAATGTTGTAACTTTATAACCAAGTCACCCACAGTGGTGTGTTTGGTGCCTACATGGAAGTCGTTTCACGACATTTTAAAGACCTCGGATCAACCTCATTTGCAAAAATTGACATAAATTAGTTTAATTAAAGTCAAAACCTATATATTTCTCTTTTAAAACTTCGCAACATTTTAAGAGTATAGTCGCTCCATGGCTATGGTCAATTGTCTGAGCAAAATGTCATGAGAATTAGTTCAGAATGAGGAATCTGCAAAATTCATTCGCCCTGGTTGACGCACGTCATTATGAGAATCACTACCGTGGCATGTTATGTTATTCAACAAAATAACTGTCCGCAAATCAATCAGGCATGTGTACTTGTACTCACAAAATAATGTATCAACGAGTATTTCGTGCGTTATTATTACACATCATTTCGAGCACTGTCTGTAGTACCCATGCATAAACGGGTCATCTGTCATTGTGGATCTAGCACGAAGCAGGGTTTGAAAGAATCGTGTCTGTTTATCTTTTGCTGCGACGGGTGGTAGACCCAATTTAATTTCAGTCCATTAACCCTCCTAGAACTGAGCGCGACTATAGCAGTTTTTCATATGTTTTATTAGCCTACAATATAGCTGTCACTAGGATTGTTATGAGTGTTTAACCCTTTCAGGTTTCAAAGAAACAAAATGTTTCTTTTCCACCCATTCGAAGCAGCTAGCCTCTGCTGCTAAATACTCGCTCCGGGTTAAGATCTGAGTCGCAATATATGAGCACAATATTGTATTTTAAGCTATGTTCCAATTATCGGAGACTGTTTGAGAGTTACACAATTTCAACCCTTGAACCACTGAGTATAACTAAAGTCCTTTTTAATCCGTTTTATCAACCAATTAAAATCGCAGTTATTGAGTAGAAATGTGTGTTAATCATAGGGATTTGAAAATAATTGGTCCTAAATTAAACAAATATGAGTCATTTCAACCCACTTGAAGTTGTGAGTCGCGTTAGCCAGACACAACTTCCAATGGGTTGAAATTCAAGTTTTTTATTTTAACGGTTTATTGGCTAAGGTTTACACCCAGCTCTTGTCACTTGTCACTCTATGAACCATATTTTTAGGTCAGGTGATGCTAGCCCCAGTGGCTGAAACAGGTTTCAGTCACAGATTAACCGCGTAAATAATCCTGAAACATTTCTTTTGACTGTCATATCGGAAAATATTGGGCCATAATCAGGTCGAAAATAGTTTTTCAGAATCAGTAACATTTCAGTTCCATGTCCGCATGATCAGCTCAGGGGTCGCACAGTCAATAAAAAGTTTTTCGGACCTTGGGGTCGGAGTCGCTCTCGGTCACCGCCATGTTGGCTTTTCGGGTAAAGCAAATACATCGGCCTCGGAGAGAACGACACGGCTAAGGTGATGTTAAATTGTCAGCAGTCGTTATTAGTTTTGGTGATCCTATTTTCTTTTAAAAAGCAAATAAACACACTGAATTTTGTGATATATCTGACATGAAGTTTGCAATACTTGCAGATTCAGAATGAAAAAAATGGTTCTTTCACCGTTACAACGTTGAAATATTTTATATTAGCCAAGAAATTAAGTTTTTTTTCAATAAATCTTAGTTAACTATTTCCGTTGCATTTAAGTATAAGTATAATGACTTCTATAGCGCCAGTATCTCTCAACGATATTGGGACTCAATAGAGCTGTGGAATAAAATCAATTTTCAGTGGGGAGGTCCATAGTCGGAAAAGGATTTCATCAAATGACGGTCGGTGGATGCTCAGATTAAGGTGGTAGGTGTAATGTAAAAATGTGTGTTAATATTTTTTTCCGAAAGATGTTATGGGTCTACAACCATTATGCATATTTTACTCTTTCGGTGTGGGGATCGACTTTAGACGTCAAAATTAATTGATCTAAATGGAAAGGAATTATTTAGGAAAGGAAATATATCACATAAAAAAGATGAATTTAAACATGGTTGAGCAATATATATGTATACATTTCAATTTATTAACCTTTTGAGAACTAAGCGCGCCAATAGCAGTTTTTATTATGTTTATCATGGGATTTATTATATTATGGGATTGTAATGAGTGTTCTAAACATCACGATTTGCAAATATCTGGTCGCAAATTTAGACAAATTTGAATAATTTACACCCAACTTGAATCTGTGTACTACATCTAATCAATCACCATGGCTACCACCTATCTCACAGAGCGAGTATCTAGCAACGGAGGCTCTCTACAATACTAGTTGCTTCGATTGGGTGGGAAAGAAATATTCTGTTTCTTTGAAGCCTGAATATCAGAGAGTGAGACGAGCTGCTTTAACCACAACACACCTTAGTGCTGCGGGCTCGTCTCAAAATGGAACCGAATGATTAATAAATTGACAATTCAAATTTTAAATATACATTTGGCATGTGAGTGAAGTATGGAAGACTACAGATACCATAACCTGGCCTAGATCCCCTGAATCACCATGGTTACCAGGTCACATCCCAGAGTGAGTATTCAGCCAGTTATGTAATTGAGATGAATGAGGCTTTAGAGTGGTGTCTTGTGCAACGAAAATAGCATTTGATCTCCCATGTTGGTAATTACACTAGTAACGGAAACAAAGGCCACCCTCGGGACATCTTGCGCTCGTTGATAGTTTAATCCTTTCAAGCCTGAATTTACTATCGTCATCTTCATCCACTACAAGCCGCGAATTGCTGTCGCAATTCTCGACTTGTAGATGAAAATGATTTGATGTGGTTGTACAATTAAAGAAAATTGCCATGTATTAGTAAACCAGTTTCATGGAAAGTTTCACTCAAAAGCCATAAGTTGTAGGAAAATTAAGTCTGTTTTCGGGGATGTAATATGATGCTTTATTACATCGTGAGGGCTTAAAGGGTTAATGCATCGTGAGGGCTTAAAGGGTTAAAAGCTGAGTCGCAATATATGAGCAAAAGATTGTATGTCAAGTTATGTTCCAATTATCGGATACTGTTTGAGAGTTACACTATTTCAACCCTTGAACCACTGTGTATAACTAAAGTCCTTTTTAATCCGTTTTATCAACCAATTAAAATCGCAGTTATTGAGTAGAAATGTGTGTTAATCATGGGGATTTGAAAATAATTGGTCCTAAATTAAACAAATATGAAGTTGTGAGTCGCGTTAGCCAGACACAACTTCCAATGGGTTGAAATTCAAGTTTTTTTACTTTAACGGTTTATTGGCTAAGGTTTACACCCAGCTCTTGTCACTTGTCACTCTATAAACCATATTTTTAGGTCAGGTGATGCTAGCCCCAGTGGCTGAAACAGGTTTCAGTCACAGATTAACCGCGTAAAAAATCGTGAAACATTTCTTTTGACTGTCATATCGGAAAATATTGGGCCATAATCAGGTCGAAAATAATTTTTTAGAAGCAGTAACATTTCAGTTCGATGTCCGCATGATCAGCTCAGAGGTCGCCCAGTCATTAAAAAGATTTTCGGACCTTGGGGTCGTAATCGCTCTCGGTCACCGCCATGTTGGCTTTTCGGGTAAAGCAAATACATCGGCCTCGGAGAGAACGACACGGCTAAGGTGATGTTAAATTGTCAGCAGTCGTTATTAGTTTTGGTGACCCTATTTTCTTTTAAAAAACAAATAAGCACACTGAATTGTGTGATTTATTTGACATGAAGTTTGCAATACTTGCAGATTCAGAATGAAAAAAATGGTTCTTTCATCGTTACAACGTTGAAAAATTTTATATTAGCCAAGAAATCAAGTTTTTTTTAAATAAATCTTAGTTAACTATTTCCGCTGCTTTTAAGTATAAGTATTAGTAGATTGACTTCTATAGGGCCAGTATCTCTCTACGATATTGAGACTCAATGGCGCTGTGCAATGAAATCAATATTCAGTGGGGAGGTCCATAGTCGGAAAAGGAATTCATCAAATGACGGTCGGTGGATGCTCAGATTAGGGTGGCAGGTGTAATGTAAAAATGTGTGTTCATATTTTTGAAAAATGTTATGGGTCTACAGCAATTATGCATATTTTACTCCTTCGATGTGGGGATCGACTTTAGACGTCAGAATCAGACGTATAGACGTCAGAATGTGACGTCCAATGTCGATCCCCGCCATGAAGGGTTTAAATGATGCACGTATATCATTACACATTCTCCATTCCCTTCTCAGTGAGGATCGAGGATATTTTCTTCGCGGACGCACCTTCTATTATAGATAAATGTCAAGCCGCTTTTTATTCTACGGTCAGGGCAAAGATCCCAGGGTCTGAAAAGCCAATCAGCTGACGGCGCGAAAATGAGGCTCTGCCCTTTATAGTTGACCTCGTCTTGACACGGTATCGGGTCCCAGTGATTGTGGGGGAAAGGGGGAAATGGTCGGTTCTGTCAGGAATAAATAAAGAATGGGTGCCTCATGCGGGTGCTATTTAAACAGAAATGGTTCAACAAACCTTCATTTGAATACTGAACAGATAAACCGAATAAAATCCACAGATTTACTAAATCGGTAGATTTTATTCGGGACAATCTAAATTGAATGACATTGTCTGAGATTCGAAGCCAGAAACTGTAGATCTACAGTACAGTCCTACATGGGAAATCGCTGCCGATACTTCAGCCACATGTCAACGGCATAACGTCTGTGTGGCGGCTTCTCCAACATGTAGGTGAGGTAAATACTATTGAAGTTCAGCAATATATTCCACTGATACTGCGCTATAAGACGTGTTTAAACACACCACTTTATTAGTTTCTTTGTCTTACCGCTACATTCTAAGCCGGTAATGGAGAGTCATTGTTCATCAAGTATAGACCAATTATCATGGTAGGGCTATGGTGCTATAATCAGTCAGGTGTGACCGAGTTGTTGATTATAAGGAATCCTCGTTAGGGTCAGATGTGTTTTAAGTCAGTAAAAACCCTCGGCGTTCTACATTCTTAGCTGAGAAAAAGGCTGAGAATGTAGAGCTCCTCGGGCTCTATCCTATATGGAAATGTGTTGTCGATGTTGTCGTTATGTCAAGTGATATAATATATTATGTTATTGTATAGTGATACACAAATTAAGTGTGAAACACACCAACGCCAGCGCGACGTGGAACGCGACGACAGACGCGACTATCGCGTGACTGTCCACACACAAACGCTACGACCGACGAGACGTCCAACGCAACATATTAGGCGCGACGGCTGGCGCGACGGCTGGCGCGACGGCCGGCGAAGCGAAAATGTAACAGTTGTGAAAAAGATCGCGTTTCCTATCGCGATGGCCGTCGCGCTGATATGTTGTGCCAATGATCAAATAGTATGTTTGAAAAACCGACGCGACGTCGCGCAGGGCGTCGCGCGGGCAATCGCGTTGGTGTGTTTCACGCCTAAGTGGAATGTACTGGCTTTTTAAATCGGAGGCCAATAGTTTTTTTTGTTGAGATACGTCGAA
>OZ024908.1:8004896-8008648 GCA_964017125.1 Flabesymbios commensalis
CTTTGAAAAGTGGCAGATACACCCTTTCATATCCAAGGGACGATGTATGCACACAGCCTAGGATTCATATGGCGAAACCTCCAGGACTTGACCTCTTCAGTAACCCTTACAATGCTGAATTATTTGTGATTAAATCATGGAAACCAAAGGGTTTTTTTCATTTGAAATCATCATAATTATCTTAGTTAGCGTTTCGCGGTTCATTTGAATACCTATGTTTTGGGTCTAGTGGCAATAGAAATATTTTAAGTCTTATAGTGCTGGAACGACTTTAGACGTCAGAATCTGACGTCTACAGGCGTCAGATTCTGACGTCTAAAGACGGTCCCCGGGCTGAAAAGGGTTAATACGTAAACAAATGGAACCTTTTTATCGACAAACGCTTTTAATGTGAACTAATACATATATATTTATAGAAATATGATATTATATTAGCGTTACACAGATTCACATAAAGGAGCATTATCATGATGTGTCTAGGAGGTAACCACTTCTATATGCGTCACTTGCACCGGGAGATTCATCACAATTTGCGATTTGTTATAAAAAAGTAAAACTGATCAGATAATGTCACTCCACTCTGGTGACCCAGACATAAACCAATTATCAGTCTGTTTACATTATTTCGCCAACATTGATAAGTGGCAGCAGTGGGAATCATTGACACCCACGCCGTGTGAGATAAGGGGTCTTCTCAAGGTCTTCAAAAAATCCAAAAATCCGAGAAAAACTCGGATTGGTCAGACACCATCCACTCACCCACCTACCCTATTTTTTTTTTTTTTTCGAAACATTTGGAAACATGAAAACAACACAAAAAAACACAAAAAATAGCGTAAAAATGGCGATCATACATTGTATTGGAATCTGCACCACGCCCCTTCCGCACTTTAATCAAAGTGTGGTGAATAAATACGAAATTACAAGTCACCCTATTTAACATTTAACTCACAACTTGAAATGGGAGAAAATTACTTATTTTCATTTCATTTGAGGCCATATCACATTTTGCAAATCCTCATGTTTGAACACAAATTTCGCCCCCAATTACAGTGATTTGGTCGGCTAATTAAAATTAAAGTCGATCCCCTTACAACGCGGGGATCGACTTTAGTCGTCAGAATATGACGCCTGTAGACGTCAGATTCTGACGACTAAAGTCGATCCCTGCATTGTAAGAGTACAAATATTTATAATGGCCGTAGACCCATAACATAGGCATTCAAATGAATAGGAAAGAGCTGACTTACTCTAGAGCTGAAAAAAACTGTTCAAGATCTAAAAATATTTTTGTGGCGCGCGTGAATTTAGTATTATATTATCTTATATTACCTTTTATTAAAAATATTTTTATTACATATTTTCAAATAATTAAAAAAAAATCCCATAAATTCAAAAGTATTTTTCACTCCTACAAATATAATTTTTGATCTAGACAATAATATGAATATTTTTAAAAGTATAATGTAAGATTGCATTTTTTTGCACAGTTATTAACATTGGACCATTGTTTCCAATATGTTGTATTTGCTTGCGTGACAATGTTATTTTATTCAATTAAAACTTTCAGCGCGAGGATCGTCTTTGGACGTCACAATCGGACGATCTCCGCACTTAAAAAAAAATAATTTACAATTGGCGTAAACCCATGACATAGGAATTCAAATGAAGCAGAAAGACCTAATTAAGAAATTTATGATGATATCAAATTTTAAAAAAAATCTTATACTCTCCATGCTTTATATAAAAGTATATCAGCGTTGTAATGGTTAAGAGGCCTGGATTGTTCTGGATATAATCTAGATATAATGCTAAACACCCCAATTGTACTTTTAATTCCACATATTCTGCAATAGGCCAGAATCGCTAGCAGCAATATACTATAAGCTGATGAAATGATGTCTGAAATATTGACATCCATTCGTACAGTAATTTTAATCCCACATATCCTGTCATCACTCAGAATCGCTGACAACAATATAATAATCCGATTCTGCTTATATACTAGTAGATCTGGTAATTTTCGCGAAGTTTCAATTATCTCGCATCTTGCGAGGAGACAAATTCGCGAATTCAAGAATCTCGCGAATAAATATTATTATAATAGCGCCACTAAAGAAAAATAAAATTCGCGAATTATAATTTTCGTAAAAGAAATTCGCGAAAAGTGAAACACGTGAAAATGACTAGATATACAGTAAAGTAATGATGTGTTAATTATTGCCTAGGGTAGATGCGTGGATATATTGTTGCTGACACACAGACAGACAAAAGCTAAATAGTATGCAATAATGGCCCATTTATCCCACACAACACCTCCTTGACAATTATATCAAGGAGAAAGAAACGAAAGTCGATAGATTCGTCGATCCGAATGTACGAGGCGCGCAGCGCCGAGTATTTTCGGATTTACGAGTCTATAGTAATTGAGTTCTTTCTTAGACTTAAAATACCCTAACCCTAACCCAAAATTTGCTATAGAAAAAAACAATTTGATTGTTAGCATGGTAAACAACAAAACAATAATCGTGCAGTTTCATGTTTAAACTCGTACATTGTGCCCGGCCTGGCCAGTATTAAAATAACAGTAGATTCGTAGATCCGAATCTACTGTTTTAACATAAGACTGACGTAATAGGAGTATTTTAATTGTGTTTAAACCATGGCGAGGAAAGGGTTCTTTTGAAATCATCACAAATGTCTTAGTTATTTTTTTCCGATTTATTCAAATACCTGTGTTATTGGTCTAGCCCCATTATAAATAGTTTATTTCTCTCAGTGCGTGGACCGTCTTTATACGTCAGAATCTGACGTCTACAAACGGTCCCCGGTATAAAGACGGTCCCCGCGCTGAAGGGGTTTAACCATATCTTTAAAAAAATATTAATAAAAAGTAATATAAGATAAATGAAAGATTCATCTAGGTAACGACTTCTGAGAATTTATTTGTAGGTATAACGTGAACGTTTTTTTTCTTAATCAGCCGTCAACTTTACTTGTCAACTTTTAAATAATACATTTTATTTAGAAATGGCCTAAAATTGAATATAATACCTCATTTTCGGCTAAATAATTTCGAGTTCCAAATTAATCTAAAACTCAAAACTAATATATCAGATGTCTTTCCAAAACAAACGTGCACCATAAAGAGTTTGTTAGAATCGAGATGCACCATATCTGGAGTTTATTCACATTTTTTTTTTAATGTGGAATTTCCATCCTATCCAAATCTGTTGTGTGTTTGATTTACAATTTTTTTTTTAACAAATGTTCATTCTAATCCTTTAATCCTATCAAGCCTGAATTCATCATTGTCATCTTCATCCACCAAAAGCCGCGAATTACTGACGCAATTCGCGACTTGTAGCGAATAAAGATGACTTAAAGTGAGTGGTGGTTGAAGAAAATATACATTTATTAATAAAACAGTTCCATGACAAATCTTGTTCTAAAACCCCTTGATGTAGGGAATTAAGTCATTCTTCAGAGATGCAAAATGATGCTTCGATGCATCGTGAGAGTTTAAAGGTCAAAGTGTTCAGCACCATTATATTCGTGTTTAATCTGTTGAATTAACAGTTTGAATCGAATCCCAGGTACAGGGGTATTGGGAATGAACTGTATGCCTGAACATTGCAATTTGAAAATATTTGTTTTCAAATTAAACACATATGAGTAATATTTATTGTTTTATTGTAAATTCGATTCGCAGCAGCAATTCAAATTTGAAAGTCGCATTGGGAAATTTTGAT
>OZ024908.1:8008848-8021348 GCA_964017125.1 Flabesymbios commensalis
CTTTTAGTTTCATGGACATGTCCTCTATGACAAAAAAGCCCTAAGGAATCCTCTCAGGCAAACTTTGTGAAAATCGTCATTGTGTGACCTTACCCGAAAATTTTGTTTTTAAGGCTGTGAGATAATAACTCTCATCATCGAACACACTTTTCAAAAAAAAGTGATGGCTGTAATAATTTCAATTAGAAAAACCCTTTGGTCTCCATGGTTTATACACAACAATTTTCATCATTGTAATGATTAAACCACTGTGTGTCCAGACATGGGTAGATCCATCATTCTGGGACACAGTATAACTGATAATGCCTGGCAGATCTGTTTGCAGTGCGACTGACGGCCTGGATTCATGATTGGAACATGGAACCCGCTTTAAGGATCAATATATTCATCTTCACACCAGAAATAAGACCACACAAATGTCACATAAAGGTTACATGAAGGTCATACAAAGGTCTCACAAAGAGCGCACAGTGCTGCAATCAGGAGAGGCTCCAGGTGTCACTTTCATCTACTCTCTGACCATAAAATAATAAAAAGTCATACTTGTAAAGATCACACAGTCCTACAATCAGTGTATTATTTCAGAAATGATATTAGATTATTTTAAACACATATTTATTCCTCCCAAACCTCAGAGTAGTAGGACTGCAAATAATTTGATTTATATGTAGTTAATATAACTATTTACCACACTTGCACAAACCCCGCTTGTCAGCAAGTCAAAAATTGCGGCCATAGTTGACATTGAGATAAGTGTCTCAAACATGGCCGCCATAGATGACATTGAGATAAGTGTCTCAAACATGGCCGTCATTGATGACATTTAGATAAGTGTGTCACACATGGCCGCAATAGATGACATTGAGATTAGTGTGTCAAACATGGCCGCCATAGATGACCTTGAGATAAGACTTAGTGTGTCAAACATGGCCGCAATAGATGACATTGAGATAAGTGTGTCAAACATGGCTGTCATAGATGACATTGAGATAAGTTTGTCAAACATGGCCGCCATAGATGACATTGAGATAAGCGTGTCAGACATTGCCTACATAGATGACATTGAGATAAGTGTGTCAAAGATGGCCGCCATGGATGGCATTGAGATAAGTGTGTCAAACATGGCCGCCATTGATGACATTGAGAAAAGTGTGTCAATCATGGCCGCCATAGATGACAATGAGATAAGTGTGGCAAACATGGCCGCCATAGATGACAATGAGATAAGTGTGGCAAACATGGCCGTCATAGATGACATTGAGATAAGCGTGTCAAACATGGTCGCCATAGATGACATTGAGATAAGTGTCCCAAACATTGCCGCCACAAATGACATTGACATAAGTGTGTCAAACATGGCCGCCATAGATGACATTGATATAAGTGTGGCAAACATGGCCGTCATACATGACAATGAGATAAACGTGTCAAACATGGCCGCCATAGGTGACATTGGGATAAGTGTGGCAAACATGGCCGCCATAGATGACAATGAGATAAGTGTGTCAAACATGGCCGCCATAAATGACATTGAGATAAGTATGTCAAACATGGCCGCCATAGATGGCATTGAGATAAGTGTGGCAAACATGGCCGCCATAGATAACAATGAGATAAGTGTGGCAAACATCGCCGCCATAGATGCCATTGAGATATGATTTCACCACCCTACATAAGCCGAAATCCAAGGGGGTGGCTACTGACTAGAGAGTGCGTACACAAATTACTGCTTTATATGGTTGTTTCTGCTTCTGGTGAATAAAAAAATACGGGAATGTTGTAATTCTGTGTATAATTTGCAAGAACACATTGTTTTCTTGAAGCGTGACATGAGGTATAAATGAGGTATAAATGCTGTGATATTTTCGGATGGTTACAGGGGTGAGAAGGATGTGTGTCTTTTATGTGAATAGGCGTATGAATATTTGGGGAGATCCGGGAAATCTTGACCTTTTTACCGTCAAGGGAGAACAGCTCGAAACGGTACTTGATAGCATACCACTTTCGCACCTGTTTTTAAATAAGGACTTTATTATGGTGCTTCGCATATGGGCGTAAGTAGTGATGAAAATGGTGAATTCGGCCCTTAGAATGTTGGCATTATACATGTGCTACAATGGGACTGGCATTTGGGGTGGTGAGACCATAAGTGTTGAAAGGTTAAACACAAGTGTTTTTGACAGATCACACCAGGTGCCGTAAGTTCATGTCACGTCGCAATGCCAGCCACTTGCCACAGCACGGTAGATAAAGCAGGAGGCTGGTGACATCTTTCATTTTCTGTTGATTTGTTCTGCCGCTTACTGCCAGCTGTGTCCGGGATTTGGTTCGGCAGACACACATTATGTAGAGATTGAGGCCAGGAAAACTTCTCAATCAACAACAAATTATTGCCTATGTTCCTATTTTCTGACATAGCAAATGTGTTTGAATAATAGTTCAATCTGTATGACGCAACAATCAAGACACCACATTTTTTTCAATCCCCGCACTGTAAGAACAAAACTATTTATAACAGTAACATAGGTATTGAAATGAAGCAGAAAGAACTGGCTAAGTCACCTATGATGATTAACCTCTAAGCACTTATCTCAATGTCCTCTATGGCGGCCAATGTTTGACATGCTGAAAAGTATGGTAAAATAGTCACATATTAACTATAATAATCATTTAACACAATGACCATACTCAGCCCTTACAGCGCGGGGATCGACTTTAGACATCAGAATGTGACCTATTTAGACGTCAGGTTCCGACGTGCAAAGACGACTCCCGCGCTCAAATAATTAAATATTTTTAATGGCCATAGATCCATAACATTGGTATTTAAATTAATGGGATAGAGCTAACTAAGGCGATTATGATGATTTCAAATTGAAAAAAAACCTTGGTCTACATGGTTTATACATAAATTGTTAGCGCTCTAACTATATATACCAAGCTTGGGCATTTATAAAATCACGTCCTTTCCATACGCCTTAAAAATAGAAAATTTAAATTAGAATACGTAACTGGGTGCTAAACTGTCATCTGTTCTGGTAATTCCCATCTTCTCTGGATCAAGGTTCGACTCCAATGATCCTATTAAATCTACAATGACTGTCGTTCAGTCTTGCTGTAGGGGATATCAAATACATGGCTATTCAAATGTTTTAATGTACCTTCGCAGTGATTAAATTCAGAGTACAATTATCTTCCCAGTATAATACCTCATGTGATGACCGACACTTAGCTACACATAATCCAGACAAAGTATGGTACTCTACCCTGACCAATGGAAGAGCGGCTCAGCCTGTCACATGATGAGATCAGCCAACCGTCCTTCAATAAAGACAACAAACAATGTATAAATCTGTAATGATCCACCCTTCAGTCGTCAAATCTCATTGAAATTTTCAACCACATAAGTTGTAACTCGCTGCCGCGACCCACATCTTCAAGTAGGTGAAAAGTACTAGTTTACGTATTTAATTTGAAGCAAAACATTTGAAAATCTTGATGTTTGAACATTCGTTTCATTCACACTAACAAAGATATGATCGGCTAATAACACGGATTAATAATGACTATACACGTACTTGGCGATTAGAAGGTTAACATGAAAATATGACAAATCACGGGTGAGTGAGTGGATATTGTTATACGTCGCTTTTTGCACAATCATGGCAATATCGCTGCAGAAGGTAGCCCGAATTCGGGATTATGCCCTACTCTTATCGAATAACTTGAAGGGACAAATCGTGGAGTGACAAATAATGATCTGAGTCCACGTTATTTACGAGATGTTCAACTAATGTTGGTACACTGCTGGGCCAGCGTCGCAGTTACTAGCCCAACATTGAAGCGACATTGAGTCAATTTATGCTTATGTGTATTAATCTGATATAAGTGACATCTACTCCTCAGTGGATATAACGGATATCGCCTTCTCAGCCAAATGGTGACATTAATTCAGCCCCTAGATTTAATACATGCTTGGGCACATTATGTATCATTTGTTATCAGACTGGACGAGAATACTAGTCTTTTCTCTGTAATCACTGGCGACAGCAAAAACAGAAAAATTGGATTGGTAGATCAGAATATATGGTAGATCCCTATGCTTATGCAAGAAATACAGCTTCATCATTGTTCTGCCATCTTAACATTATTTTCGAATAATGTGTAGTGAGTTGTCTGACCTGAAATAATTACTCGTGTATATTATTATTAGTTTAATGTGTGGTGAGTTGTCTGACCTGAAATAATTACTCGTGTATATTATTATAAGTTTAATGTGTTGTGAGTTGTCTGACCTGAAATAATCACTCGTGTATATTATCATAAGTTCATTTTTCACACTATATAAATCAGATTTATGGTTGACCTGTCTCCTTCTGATAGTTCATCACCACAAATGACCGGACACCCCTATCATGACGTCTACATGTCTTCATTAAGAACTGAGACTTGGATGCCTGGAGTCAGACAGCTGACTATACATTCAGTGAAATATGCGCCCATTATTTAAATGTTCACCCACTTGAAGTTGTGCCTCGCTAACGCGATCCACAACTTCAAATGGGAGAAAATTACTGATATTTAATCATTTTTAAAACCAAACATTTGCAAATTTTGATGATTAAACACACATCTGATTCCCAAAAACTGTGATTCAGCTTGCCAATAAAATATGTTGCAAACGATTATAGACAGGCTTAGGATTAGTATAGAACGAGGGGGTTGTTGTATCTCCAAACATAGCTTAGGACTACATTACTCTGCCATGCCCATTTCAAATTCATTTGACGAGACTGCAGCTCTTGTGTCAGGGATAGAGATGGGGTTGAGAGAAGCTATAATTCGAGGTGAATTAACCTTTACCAATACTGCTCTGTAATGTCTAAAGGCAGTATCTGCTTACTTTTAAAGTAACCGATACTGCCTTTGAGCATTGCAGATACTACCTTTTGCCATCGCACGACAGAATAAAGTGAGATAAATATGTAACATAAGTGTACTTTTATATGGAATAAAATGCTCTCATGTGTGTTAATTTACATCAAGCAAACAGGCACTTTTGTATTTCTCTAAGCACTGAAATATTTTTGTATAAACCATGGAGACCAAAAGGTTATTTTCAATTTGAAATAATCATAAACGTCTTAGTTAGCTCTTTCCGCTTCATTTGAATATCCAAGTTATGGGTCTACGGCCATTATAAATATGTTCACTCTTACAGTGCGGGAATCAACTTTAGTCGTCAGAATCTGACGTCTACAGACGTCAGATTCTGACGACTAAAGTTGATTCCCGCGCTGTAAGGGTTAAGGGGAATAATGTTCCCATGGATAATAGCTATTTGTAGAAATAAGCAGGTGATTGCAAGTATGTGAGGGTTTTCTGTGATTGTGTGTAAAAATAAGATGACATGCTACATTTAACTAGGCGAGTGCTTGTATTATTTTTCTTTCATCTGAAGTCGGAGTAGCTGAAACAATTTCCAGTTTTCAAATCAAAGTTATACCTTCCAATGATTCTATTTTTTATGTTAAAAATAGGAATAAAAAAATAGTTTTGTATTTTTCCCTAATGGTTAGTACAATATGTATGCGCCGAAAACATTGGCAGGGGTGACATAATTTAATAAAATAGGCCAATGTATGCAAATATTCTAGAAAAAAGCAAACCGATGAGGTTGAAGTATATTATTAGCCAATGTCATGAATATATTCTGTGAAACGCAGTGACGTCACTCGGTGAAAAAATGTTATATAAGACCCCAACCCCCATACTTCATTCTGTGAAACGCAGTGACGTCACTCGGTGAAAACAAGGTTATATAAGACCCCTCCCCCATACTTCATTGTATTAGCCAGCTCGGTGAAAATAAAGGAAGTCAAGCTCATTGAGTTTCACAGAATTGTATGGCGTTTAGCTTTATCCAAAACACACAGTTAACCTGCGAACATCGCCAATCGGAACACTTTCTGGGTTTTTTCTGTCACACAACAGTTAATCTGCGAGTATCGCCAATCCGAACACTTGCTGTTTTTTTTCTGTCATACTCAATCAAGCTTTATGTTCTGTTACCATGGCAATTCACCAGTTTGTGTCAGAGGAGGTAGTAATGTCACCTACACTAAACTGTTTTAAGAACAGACTGGACAAGTTTTGGTCAAACAGAATGTACTCAGAAACTGATATCCCATAAACAACTTGTATATAAATATCTCAAAGAGAACGCCTAAACAGAAATAACTAATGGTGGGCCCAAAAGGGTCTCACACAATACCACAAAAAACAAGTAACAAAAACTGTAACATAGCATATATGAGTAAAAAGATTCTACCGAAAAGACTTAAAGGCTGATAGCCTACAATAAGTCCACTATGATGATGATGATGATGATGAAAACAACGCTGGCTCTGGTGGTTGTGCTGTTCACGCGCCCGTTTTACTGATGACATTTCATTTTGAAGCTATAGACCAATCTATCTATGTTTCTGGTTTTTGGCTCTATCTCTGTAATCAGCGTAGTGCTTTCTGGGTAAGATGTGTCCCGCAGTAAATTTAGTAGATTGGAATATGTTTTTAATCAATTTCTGCAAATGTAATGTCGTTTTCACCCACTTGAAGTTGTGGGTCGCGGTAGCGAGACACATTAGCAAATGGGGAAAATATAAAATCCGCTAACTTACCGCGTTACCCTTACAGCGCGGGGATTGACTTTAGACGTTATAATTTGACGTCTGTAGACGTCAGATTATGACGTCTAAGGTCGGTCCCCACACTGTTAGAGTAAAGATATTTATAATGAACGTAGACCCATAACATAGGTATACATGAATCAGAAAGAGCTGACTAAGACATTTAAGATGATTTTAAATTGAAATTAACCATTTGGTCTCAATGGTTTATACAAAAATATTACAGTGTATTAAGGGTTATAAGCTGCTATATTCAACTATGCTCCTTGTTAATGATTTGTATAAGTTGAATGCGACATTATTGAGAGCATGATATCCAACAACTCGCTTGATCATACCATTAACACGATTGCATTTACTTACAACATTATCGATATGTCCCTTGCAACTTAAGTCAGAGGAGTCAAGTACACCCAAGTCTTTGAACGATGTAACATGCTCTAAACTGTTACCGTTTAACATATAATTAAAAAATACTGGTGCCTTACGGCGACTAACAGTAAGAATTTCACATTTAGAATGATTAAAATTCATTCTCCAAGTTACACTCCATTCATAAAGTCTATCTAAGTCAGCTTGAAGTAACGTGCAATCCAGATTGTTTTTAATTTCCATATATATTTTTGCATCTCCTGCAAATAGACCTGTTTTAGAGGAAAAACAAGATAAAGGCATGTCGTTTATAAATAAAATGAAAAGGAGTGGCCCCAGAATTGATCCCTGGGGTATCCCAGAGAGGACTGGTAACCAATCAGATGCATGACCTTCTAAAACAACGCGCTGGATTCTGTTAGTCAGATATGATATGAACCAAGATAAGAGAATTCCATTTATACCAAAAGATTGAAGTTTGTGGAGAAGAAGTTTGTGGTTAACAGAATCAAACGCTTTGCTGAAGTCCAGATATATTATGTCAGTCTGGCCAGATGCATCTAACACGCTGCCTATTGTATGATACATATCAAGTAATTGAGTAGTACATGATTTGTTTCTCATAAATCCATGTTGCGCTTTGGAAAGAGATGGTTCGACAATGGGATACATATGGTTGAAAATACACCTTTCCATAATTTTAGACACACAGCTTAGTAGAGAAACTGGACGGTAATTTTCAATATTACCCTTGTCTCCTTTTTTTAAAAATTAGAGCTACTTTTGAGGTCTTCCATTGACTGGGAACCTTGCCTGTTTTCATACTCAGGGTAAACAAAATGGCTAACGAGGGAGATAATTGTGAGGCACACTGTTTTAAAATATGTGGTGATAAATTGTCTGTGCTATATGCTTTGTGAACATCTAATTTGTTCAACAGCGTATACACTTCCAGTGTAGAAAAAATTACAGCCGAAAGATCATTGTCATATTTAACATTAATATGCGGTAGTTCGTCATCCGTTTTCAGACAGGGACTAAATGAAGAATGAAAATGAGCATTAAACATATTGCATTTTTCATTAGTATCAGAAGATGTGACAGAATTAAGTTTAACGGTTTGGGGAATATTTTTTTGCTTTGTCTTAGATTTAAAGTAACTCCAAATCGCTTGGGATTATGGTTTACTGCTTGACCTATACCGACCATAAAGGCTTTATGTTTAGCTTTAATGTTGTTTTTAAGTTTGTTCCTGTATTTTTTAAATGATAATCAGTCTTTACTTTTGTTTGATCTTTTGGCTCTACACCAAGCTGTATGTTTAACTTTGTGCAGGTGTCTGACTTCGCTGTCAATCCAGGGAGGACCAGATTGACCCTTGAGTGTAACCTTTGGTACTTTATCGTTGACAATGCCTGCAACCCGAGATAACCAGGCCTCCCATGCATGATCAATATCACTATCATGCCGAATAAGCTCACGCAGATCAGTCTCGTCTAAAGCTTGTCTTAGACCAGCCCAATCTGCGGCTTTGTAATTAAATACTTCTCTGGAATTATACTTTTCTGATGAGTGATTTGGTAATAAAACACTGAAATTAAGAACTATGTGGTCACTTGATAGCTCTACAGAACATTCAGCAATGTTGGAAAACATTTCAGGTGCGTTCGTGAATACCAGATCTAGCATGTTTCCCTTGACATTAGATGCTACAGTATTAAGCTGTTGAAATGAAAATTGATTTATAACATCACAAAACATGGACTTGGTAAGATTTGTCCCGCCGTAAATTTAGTAGATTGGAATATGTTTTTAATCAAGTTCTGCAAATGTAATGTCGTTTTCACCCACTTTAAGCTGTGGGTCGCGGTAGCGAGACACATTAGCAACTGGGAAAAAATTAAAAACCTCTCACTTACCGCGTTACCCTTACAGCGCGGGGATCGACTTTAGACGTCAGAAACTGACGTCTGTGTCTGTAGACGTCAGATACTGACGTCTATAGTAGATCACCACACTGCAAGAGTATTTTTTTGTAAGAAACGTAGACCCATAACATAGGTATTTAAATGAATCAGAAAGAACTGACTAAGACATTTAAGATGATTTTAAATTTAAATTAAACATTTGGTCTCAATGGTTTATACAAAAATATTACAGTACATTAAGGATTAAGCTGCTAAGGGTTGACGTCGTTATACAGAACCAGCCAGTGTGATTTGTCAGCTGTCACGACTCGAGAAATCCATCTCTGTTCCGTATATTTGCCGGATCAAGTATCAAGTACACTGAGATTTAGTACAGACGAAAGCTATGGCACTACCTGGCGTTCGAGTTCAATCCCCACTTGGTGCAGGTTGTCAGAGAAACATCATGTTTTTCTATCTATCTATTTTTTTCTATCATGTTTTTCATGTTTCTCCCCCTCTCAACGCAGGGACACTGTTTTGTCGATGGCGTTTACCCTTTAGTAACGCACTTCGTCATAATAATTTGAGAGAAATGCTTTGACTTGAACACTTCTTTAACACTGATTCAGATTGTCGCGCCTCTGAGCTCGGTCATCCTACGAATTAGCCGCTATATAAGTGTTTTAATTCAAATTGAATTGAATGAGATTTGAAGATGTGTGTACTTTTTAATAAAGCAACTCGTATCTAGATCAAATAAACTCGCCACAAACAATAACACATTTAATGAGTTTGTGCGGGGGGTGGGGGGCTGCCTGCATTCTGTCATATATAAAGCAATCATGTTACGATTTTTATTAACAAAACTTTAAACTTGTTCTAAACTTTGCATACATGTATCTTATTTGTATAATAAAAAACATGCTGGTAAAGTAGTAAATTATAAAGCTTTTCGTGCATGTTTATGAATGAAAATTCCTCATGGTTGTTTAACTTCAAGTGGGTGTGAGTTACTCATATTATTTGTCCAATTTTAGACCAATGATTTGCAAGTCCTGATGTTTAAACACTCATTTAATTCCCAATTACACTGATTTAAAAGTTTTAATAAATATTTTAGAAGTTGGACCATTTGACACAGATTAAACACGAATATAGTGGTGGTGGGCGATAAGACCTTTGAACTCTCACGATGCATCACCGCATCATTTTGCATCTCTGAAGAATGCCTTAAATCCCTACATCAAGGGGTTTTAGAACAAATCATGGAACTGTTTTAATAATAAATGTATATTTTCTTCAATCACCACTCACTTCAAGTCATCTTCATTCGCTACAAGTCGAGAATTGCGACAGCAATTCGCGGCTTGTAGTGAATGAAGATGACAATGGTAAATTTTAAATGGTTGAAATAAACATTTGTTCTAAAAAAATAAAGTGTATATCAAACACACAACTGATTTGGATAGGATGGAAATTTCACATTTGAAAAAAATTATTTGAATAATCTCCAGATATGGTGCATCTCGATCCTAACAAACTTTTTATGGTGCACGTTTGTGTTGGGAAGACATCTGATATACTAGTTTTGAGTTTTAGATTAATTTGGAACTCGAAATTATTTAGCCGAAAATGAGTTATTATATTCAATTTAGGCCATTTCTAATTAAAACGTATTATTTAAAAGTTGGCAAGTAAAGTTGACGGCCGATTAAGAATAAAAACGTTCACGTTATACCTACAAATAAATACTCAGAGGTCGTTACCTAGATGAATCTTTCATTTATCTTATATTACTTTTTATTAATATTTTTTTAAAGGTATGGTTAAACCTTTTCAGCGCGGGGCCCGTCTTTATACCGGGGACCGTTTGTAGACGTCAGATTCTGACGTATAAAGAAGGTCCCCGCAATGAAAGAAATAAACTATTTACAATGGTCGTTGACCAGTAACATAGGTATTCAAATGAGCCGGGAAGAACTAGCTAAGACATTTTTGATGATTTCAAAATAAAAAAAACTTTCTTCGCCATGGTTTAAACACAAATTATTCAGCGTTGTAAGGGTAAAGTTGGCTATTATTTCATACTTTTTAGCTTTTGTCTGTTTGTGTATCAGCAACAATATCTGCACATGTCTACCCCCATTTTCACGTGTTTTAGTTTTCGCGAATTTCTGATTATGGCACTTTTCACGAAAATTATATTTCGCTAATTTTCATTTTTCTTTTATAGCGCTATTATAATATTAATTTTCGCTAGATACTTGAATTTGCGAATTTGTCCTCTTCGGGAAATTCGCTAATTAAAACCTCGCGAATATTACCAGATCTACTAGTATATATAAGCAAAATCGGCGTATTATATTGTTGACAGTGTTTCTGAGAGATGGCAGGATATGTGGGATTAAAAGTAGGAATGGATGTCATTATTTAAGACATCATTTTATGGTTGAAAAATCAGCTTATATTATGTTGCTGCTGGCGATTCTGGACTATAACAGAATATGTGGGATTAAAAGTACAATTGGAATGTGTAGCATTAGAACTAGATTATATCCAGAACAATCTAAGCCATCTTAACCATTACAACGCTGATATACCTTAATATAAACCATGGAGACTATATATATATTTTTTAAATTTTATATCATCATAAATATCTTAGTTAGGTCTTTCTGCTTCATTTGAATTCCTATGTCATGGGTTCACGCCAATTGTAAATTATTTTTTTTTTAAGTGCGGAGATCGTCCGATTCTGACGTCTATAAGACGGTCCTCGCGCTGAAAGTTTTAATTGAATAAAATAACATAGTCACGCAAGCAAATACAACATATTGGAAACAATGGTCCAATGAGAATAACTGTGCAAAAAATGCAATCTTACATTATACTTTTTTAAATAATCATATTATTGTCTATATGAAAAATTATATTTGTAGGAGTGAAAAATACTTTTGAATTTATGGGATTTTTTTTTAATTATATGAAAATATGTAATATAAATATTTTTAATAGAAGGTAATATAAGATAATATAATACTAAATTCACGTGCGATAAATTCACGCGCGCCACAAAAATATTTTTAGATCTTGAACAGTTTTTTCAGCTCTAGAGTAAGTTAGCTCTTTCCTATTCATTTGAATGCCTATGTTATGGGTCTACGGCCATTATAAATATTTGTACTCTTACAGAATCTTACGTCTACAGACGTCAGATTCTGACGACTAAAGTCGATCCCCGCGCTGTAAGAGTTAATCCGTTTAATTAGCCGACCAAATCACTGTAATTGGGGGTGAAATTTGTGTTCAAACATGAGGATTTGCAAAATGTGGTATGGCCTCAAATGAAATGAAAATAAGTAATTTTCTCCCATTTCAAGTTGTGAGTTAAAAGTTAAATAGGGTGACTTGTAATTTCGTATTTATTCACCACACTTTGATTAAAGTGCGAAAGGGGCGTGGTGTAGGTTCCAATACAATGTATGATCGCCTTCAATTAAAATACTTCAAATAAAAATATGATTACGCT
>OZ024908.1:8023848-8033848 GCA_964017125.1 Flabesymbios commensalis
AGCGCCTGCGAACGGCCGAAAAGGCTGATGTATGGCGCTATATCAAATGCTTTATATTATTATTATTATTATTATTATCAAACATCAGACAAAATAAATTACTTTCAAAAATGCATTTACTAATCTGACCTAAACTTGGTGTCAATGTGACGTGGCGTGGGTGTCAGTGATCGTCATCATAGGAGCGCGCAGCGCGAGCGCTGACGAGAGATTATGCACTAGTTCTGGTATAAACCTTATAGTGCCTCTCTCTTTTTGCCTGGTGATAGTACAAAGCATTGGCAACGTAAGTCCGGGAGACAGCAAACCAGGACTGCTGAACGATATAGAAACGGCCGTTTGAGCGACCAGCCTCCAGAGGAAAGGGCAAGGACTGAGATGTACTCTGCTTTCTGAGCAGTGTGTTTGAAGCCACTCCGTGTCAGTGCTTCCCACTGTCTGCCTCTTTTATACTAATATGTGGGCGAAAGGCAGAGAGCAGATAATGGGTTTATGTTTGTGTCACCAGAGTAGATTGACATTATCAGATCTTATTTCTTTTCACATCATAAAACAGCCTAATATGGTGACCCTTATCCTGCTAAGATAATTTATTTAAATTTTTAACCACTTGAGGTTGTGTCTCGCTACCGCGATCCACAAACTTAAGTGGTTTAAAATTACTCATATTTGTTTAGTTTGGGACGAAAAATTTACAAATCTCGATGTCCAAGCAGTCATCACAATAGTGATGTATGGCTTTGGCAAGTTGAAAATAATTCAGAAATCCGTGAAAACCCGAACTGGCCAAACGCCACCCACCCACTCCCCTATCATTTTTTTTTAATTTTCAACCATTTCAGATTGTGTCTCGCTACCGCGATCCACAATCTCAAGTCGTTGAAAATTACTCTTGTTTAGTTTGGGACGAAAAATGTACAAATCTTGATGTCTAAGCAGTCATTTCCTTACCAATAACAGTGATTTATTCGGTTGATAAAACGAAATAAAAACGACTTTTGTCGTGATCAGCAGGGTTAACCCTTGTAAACGCTAATCACCTTCGATCATTTTTGTTAAACTGGCATATTTTCATGTTGGACGTATCTCATCAAAAAAACACTATTGGCCTCCGGTGTAAAAAATTTAGTACATTTCACTTATAAAGCGTGAAACACACCAACGCGACTGCCCGCGCGACGTCCTGCGCGACGTCGCGTCAATTTTTCAAACACACTATTATTTGATCATTGGCACAACACATCAGCGCGACGCGACCTTTTGCAAAACTGTTACATTTTCGTTGCGCCGGTCGTCACGCCTAATATGTCGCGTTGGACGTCGAGTCGGTCGTCGCGCGATAGTCGCGTCTGTCGTCGCATCCCACGTCGCGCTCGCGTTGATGTGTTTTACGCTTTATTTGTGTATCACTACAATAACATAACATAATACATCACTTCATATAACTCCGGTTTATCGACAACACACTTCTCACGTCTTATAACGCATTATTAAACAGATCTGTTGTTACTAGTTCTGCAAATATCACTTGATATGAACGTAGCCAAAGTGTTATCAAGCTTGGGTAGCTTATCATCGAACAATTATTGGTTTAATCACGTGACCAGACAGACAGACATATATTTTATTGACAGAAAGAAAGTCAATCCAGACTTATTTGTCATAGAAATAAGAGAGAGATATGTACATGTATATACAACATTGTTAATTTGTTAAAATCATATGAAAATATACATAGTATGACATACATAACTGGAATCATGTTGACTGACATTGCCATAAGGAACACTGGGTATTACGATAATATAAATGACTGCTACCTAAAATAAAATTGAAAGGCATTGCCAGGATAACATAGGGATTATCATTTTGTTTCCCGCACCAAAACCACAGATAAAATAGCTACTATGTATGACATGCTAATTATTTATATAGTAGCAGAAAAAAACACTCTGGAATGCGTAGAAACCTAAAATATATACAAGTGCACAATTATGCTACAGTAATTGGAGTATGTATTAAGACAATGTTAAAAATTACAAGATATTTAAAAAATCAAATAATATATCATGCAAGTACAATCAATGTGGCAATCCGCGAAACAAGTAGCTCCGAGCCATGTGACCATGCAAGCACAGTCGCTATGAGCTCGGAGATTCCCTCATATTGACTAGTGGTGCAAACTTTACAACGTAATAACAGTAATACTACCAAAACACAATATATACATACTAATAAAAGTCGGACATTGTGGTTCGTCGACTGCCAACAAAGTATAGCATCAGAACCATCCATATTATCGAGTGTTGCAGACTTAGTGATGTAATAACAATGACAATTACGGATAATAAGTATGTGTGTCATTCACGCAGGACATGGCACTCACACAATAGCATTAAAGTTTATTTAATTAACTAGTGTCTCTATGGCCCTCGCACAAAAATATTAAAGCTTATTTAAATTCACCATATTGTTTAGCTCATACCATTTAATTCACGACCTAGTTAGTACCACATACTCGGTGTTATAATCTAAGAAAAACATTCCCGACCTCCTAGAGAAAATCAGTTGACTTAGCAACTCTAAAATCCTCCATAATCCACCGTGTATTATTAATTAATTATACATGTTAGAGCCGCCACTCAGACGTTATGACGTTGACATGTGGCTGAAGTATCAGCAGCGATGCTCAAACCAGAAATGTTGAACCAATGCTGGCATAATGCTAGTCCACTGTCTACGACATAGGGCCAGCATTATGCCGGCATTGGTTCAGAGTCGCTAGTGTGCTGAGATGCTTCAGATGTTTCATGTAGGACTGTACTGTAGATGTACAGTTTCTGGGTTCGAATATCAGACGATGTTATTTATTTTATATTGTCCCGAATACAATCTACCGATTTAGTAAATCTGTGAATTCTATTCAGTTTATCTGTTCAGTATTCAACTGAAGGTTTTTTGGACCATTTCTGTTTAAATAGAGCCGGCATGAGGAACCCATTCTTTATTCATTCCTGACAGAACCGACAATTTCCCCCTTTACGCTGATGTGTTGTCCGCCCCACAATCACTGGGACTCGATACCGTGTCAAGACGAGGTCAACTATAAAGGACAGAGCCTCATTTTCGCGCCGTCAGCTGATTGGCTTTTCAGACCCTGGGATCTTTGCCCTGACCGTAGAATAAAAAGCGGCTTGACATTTATCTATAATAGAAGATGCGTCCGCGAAGAAAATATCCTCGATCCTCACTGAGAAGGGAATGGAGAATGTATAATGATATACGTGCATCATTTAAACCCCTTCATGGCGGGGATCGACATTGGACGTCAGAATCTGACGTCTATACGTCAGATTCTGACGTCTAAAGTCGATCCCCACACTGAAAGAGTAAAATATGCATATTCGCTGTAGACCCATAACATAGGTATTCAGATGCAGCGGAAACAGCTAACTAAGATTTATGGAAAAACTTGAACTCTTGGCTATGATAAAATATTTCAACGTTGTAACGGTGAAATAACCTTTTTTTCAGTCTGAAGAGCGGGGGCCCTGGGGTAGTGGTTAGCACCGCTGCCTTTCACGCCAGAGTTCGGGCCGTGGATTGATGTATTTGCTTTACCCGAAAAAGCCAACATGGCGGTAACTGAGAGCGATTCCCACCCCAAAGTCCGAAAAATGTCCATAATTGTTTAATGACTGTGCGACCTCTGAGCTGAGCATGCCGACATAAATTGAAATGTTACTGATTTAAAAAATAAACTATTTTTGCCCTGATTTTGGCCCGATATTTTTCGATATGACAGTCCAAAGAAAAGTTCCACAATTTTGTACGCGGTTGATCTGTGGCTGATCCTGTTTCAGCCACTAGGGCTAACATCACTGATCTGAAAATATGGTTCATCGAGTGACTAGTGACAAGAGCTGGCTGTAAACCTTAGCCAATAAACCGTTAAAATAAATAACTTAAATTTTCACCCACTGGAAGTTGTGTCTCGCTAACGTGACCCACAACTTCGAGTGGGTGAAAATGACTCATATTTGTTTAATTTGACACCAATCATTTTCAAATCCCCATGATTAAGTGATTAAGGGGTTTTGTAAAGTTAAAAGAAAATTTAAAAATCCGCGATATTTTATGTTTTTTTTTGTGATTTTTGTGTTGTTTTTTGTTGTTGTACATGTTTCCCCCCCAAAAATGTATAAAAAATGGGTAGGGGAATGGGTGGCTGGTATCTGGCCAATCCGAGTTTTTCTCGGATTTTTGGATTTTTTTCAACTTGACAAGACCCCTAAACACACATTTCTGCGCAATAACTTTGATTTAAGTGGTTGATAAAACGGATAAAAAAAGACTATAGTCATACTTAGTGATTCAAGGGTTGAAACAGTGTAACTCTCCAACAGTATCCGATAATTGGAACATAACTTGACATATAATCTTTGTTCATATATTGCGACTCTGATCTTAACCCTTTAAGTCCTCATGACGCATTAAAGCATCATATTACATCCATGAAAACAGACGTAATTACCCTGCAACTAATGGTTTTTGAATGAAAATTTCCATTTAACTGGTTTACAAATTCATGGCAATTGTTTTTAATTTTTAAACCACATCAAGTCATCTTCATCCACTACAAATCGAGAATTGCGGCAGCAATTCGCGGCTAGTAGTGGATGAAATGACAATGGTAAATTCAGGCTTGAAAGGATTAAACTATCAACGAGTGCAAGATGTCCCGAGGGTGGCCTTTGTTTCCGTTACTGGTGTAACTACCAACATGGGAGATCAAATGCTATTTTCGTTGAAACAGCAACACTCTAAAGCCTCATTCATCTCAATTACATAACTGGCTGAATACTCACTCTGGGATGTGACCTGGTAACCATGGTGATTCAGTGGATCTAGGCCAGGTTATGGTATCTGTAGTCTTCCATACTTCACTCACATGTTAACTGTATATTTGAAATTTGAATTGTAAATTTATTAATCATTCGGTTCCATTTTGAGACGAGCCCGCAGCACTAAGGTCTGTTGTGGTTAAAGCAGCTCGTCCCAGTCTCTGATATTCAGGCTTCAAAGAAACAAAATATTTATTTCCCACCCAATCGAAGCAACTAGTATTGTAGAGAGCCTTCGTTGCTAGATACTCGCTCTGAGAGATAGGTGGTAGCCATGGTGATTGATTAGATGTAGTACACAGCTTCAAGTTGGGTGTAAATTATTCAAATTTGTCTAAATTTGCGACCAGATATTTGCAAATCGTGATGTTTAGAACACTCATTAAAATCCCATAATATAATCGGCTGATAAACATAATAAAAACTGCTATAGGCGAGCTCAGTTCTCAAAGGGTTAATACATTGAAATGTATATTGTTCAAACATATTGCTCAAACATGATTAAATTCATCTTTTTTATGTGATATATTTCCTTTCCTAAATAATTCCTTTCCATTTAGATCAAATAATTTATTTTATTTATTGTTAACACATGTAAATGTTATATATATTAGAGCAGTATAAGCTAATAATGTTAATTTATATTAAACTTAGCGAATTGAACATGCACCTCTGATTAGTATGATGCATGAACATTCTATTGGATGTCAGGTTAAACGTATATGCTGGACCTGTGATGTTTTATGCTAATAGTTTGTTTACACCATGTATAAATAAAGTGCTCTATGATCTTTATTAAGCACCGAAATCTCGTTTTAGGAGCTGCTAAATATTGGTAATGAGTGACACTTGTATTCCTAGCTTGCATGTTAAAAATTGATGTTAGCAATGTGAGCACCTTTAAATTATCAGATGCTGCTAATACTAATATATAATCCTTTCGTGGGAATCAACAGATAAAATAATCGTATGTTTGCAAAGCAGTAAAAAATTTGTCAGAATTGGATAATTTCCTCGGATGCTAATTATACTGCGCATTTCTCATTGAATGACAATATTCCCACGCACAGTTTATTAAATTCGAAACGCAGACGATCACAAATTGTCAGCAGTGGGCAATTTCTTCGAGTGTTAATTACAGCTCGTGTTTAAATACATCTGCATACATAGTGTATTAAATTAGCTTATTTATCTCGTCTAAAAATAGAATTGGACTGGTCTGAAAAAAAACTGAGATAAGGACAGCATGATGAGGAATGCAGCCCACTGCTGGCTTGGTAATTAGTCCATTGATTTCTATGAAACCGCTTAAAACCCAAACAAACTTTTTGTATAACTAAACACTTGTTAGAGGACGGTTGAATGCTCCTACAGCATTGGGCCACATGTTGATGCCGTCGACCCAGCGTTGGGCAGACAATCAGTGTTGCAGGTGTATCACCCCTCATCCTGACTACAAGACACCACTTAGCGGCGATTGCTCTGATCTCACCGTCCAAGGCGTGGGAAAATGTGTATTGCTGTATTTTGCTGATTTGTTTTATTTACATGGCGATATACTCCCTGGAAATATAACTATTTCACTCTTTTTTGGTGCTTTAAAATTGTTTTATGTCTTTTTTGTATTTTTAGTTGAGATCAGTAGGCTACAAAAAAGCTTCCTATAAATTAAATTTTCAAACAGTCAACAGTAACGGTTTACTATGCAATTAACCCCTTACAAAGCTGATTTATTTTTGTTTAAACCATGGATACCAAAGGGTTTTTATCAATTCTAAATCACCATTAATTTCTTAGCTAGCTTTGTTTGCTTCATTTGGCTACCTATGTTATAAGTCTACGGCCGTTATAAATCTTTTAATTCTTTTAGTGCGGGGACCGTCTTTATACGTCAGAATCTGGCTTCTACAGACGTCATATTCTGACGTATAAAGACGGTCCCCGCGCTGTAAGGTTTAAGCAGATCCTGCGATTTTCTTACTCAAGACTGTAGATCTGGTAATATTCGCGAGGTTTTAATGTTTGTGAATTTAGCGAGTAATCTCGCGAACTTATTATTATAATAGCGCTAACTCTCATCGAAATTGATAAATCGCGAATTCTAGACTTCGTGTAAGTCCCAAAATCACAAATTCGCGAGAATCTGAACACACGAAAATTACCAGATCTACAGTATATAAATCATGCCAGCTGGACTGGATACACAACATACTAATAATATCAGCTAAAAGCGTACACAAACCAGCTAAGGCAACACATAATCCGCCAAGAAATGAATGAATGAATGAATAAATGAATGAATGAATGAATGAATGAATGAATGAATGAATGAATGAATGAATGAATGAATTAATTAATTAATTAATTAATTAATGAATTAATAAATAAATGAATGAACGGATAAATAGATGAATGAATGAATTGAATGAATGAATGAATGAATGAATGAATGAATGAATGAATGAATGAATGAATGAATGAATGAATGAATGAATGAATGAATGAATGAATGAATAAATGAATGAATGAGTGAATGAATGAATAAATAAATGAATGAATAAATTGATGAATGAATGAATGAATGAATGAATGAATGAATGAATGAATGAATGAATGAATGAATGAATGAATGAATGAATGAATGAATGAATAATGAATGAATGAATGAATAAATAATTGCATGAAAAAATAAATGAATGAATGAATGATTACTGTTTTGTTTCATTTGCAATCAATTTTTAGCTAGAAAAGGTGTTCCCTAACTCCGAGGACCGGCTTTAGTCCGTTCGAGTGATATAGACAAAAAATCAGTGTATTGGTCTTTCTCATTGGCCAGAATCCTAAATGTTCAGGATATAATTAAGGAAAGAACCAAGGAGAGAATTTCAAATATATTTTCTTTGTGTATTCCTTCCACCTCCATCGCCGGTGCTGGCAAACCCGTCATTGGCAGGTAGAGTGAGAACGAATACATCTGAAGACTACAGGATGGTACTGGCCAACATTCATTTAATATTTGCCTATGATGTACCTCGTACAGAGGTTGTAGGCCTACCCACTGGGTCTGTTGTATAGGCTACTCTGAGCAAACACGTGTCATTCACCCAATAGTGAATCTTTTATTTTTCTGAACACTTGTTAAAGACAAGCGTACTTAAACTAAGGACCTGGGAAAGTTATATTACACATGCTCATAAGGACTGGTGTACAGAAATGTGAACCGTTTGCCACACACAGCACCCCTCTTTCCTCTAAATAGGACACACACTCAGGCAAACTAAACTTAAAGGTGTAGTCAACTGTCAAAATACGCGGGACAATGAGGTCCCCAGAATGCAACAGTGGCCCCTGGACATTCCACAATGACATATCACCCCACATCCACAGTTATCGGCCAAGATAATAATAATATATGCGTTTCATACCCCTAGCCGTATTAAGAGCAAGTTCACAAGTGATATTAACTCTATATACTTGAGCGACATCTATGAGGAAATAATTCACCATTTCTCTCATGTGGGCTTCGTGCTGTGACACAAAAGGTTGTGTTACCGTGGGGGCCTCGAAACAGTAGACCTCCAGCATATTGACAGTAAGAGCTTTCCCAGCCAACACGGCACACTCACCAAATGTTGGTTTAATGTCGGCCAACGTTGCAGACGTTGGTCTAACATTAAAACATCATTGAGCCAATTTCTCGTTGGAGTAGTATCTTGTAATCATTTCAGTCGCTGATATTAATGCTGTCAAAGTGTACCCTATAGGCTTATGTAGGCCTATACTTGACCGTCCCACACATGCGCATTTCAAAGCTGTATTAATCTTTATTAGGCTAGGCCTATGGCTGAGCCTGATTATGACAAAAACTGAACAATACAAATTCAAATTCATTTCATCAAATACGGCAGTGAAAATAGCTTAAAACACACCACTACATTATTTTCTTTGTCCGTTTATTTGTACATTCTGAGTCGGGAATGAAGAGTTGTTGTTGACCTAGTACAGACCAATTATCATGGTAGGCCTATGGTGCTATAATCAGTCAGGTGTGGCCGAGCTGTTGATTATGAGGGATCCTCATTATGTTTAGATGTTAAGTCAGTTAAAACACTCGGGGGCTCTCCATTCTTAGCTGTGAAAAAGCCTCGGCCTTCTGCCTAGACCATTTTCACAGCCAAGAATGTATAGCTCCTCGGTCGGCCTTTATCCTATAATGAATATGGCAGCTGGATTTCTGAAATAAATCACATAAAGCTGGTTGATGATAATGTATGTACACTTTTTTCTTCATGGAAAATACGTCACTACTGTGACTTACGTCAGTGCTTCTCATCGAGTCTTATTATGTATCATTATGTCTAATTATCTCTCATTATGGCTCAATCAGTCATCACACCCTATGACGCAACACATCGCTTTTGCCGTGTGGTATAATAACGGTACTCGATAACTGAAAATAAAAGGTCTGTTATTATTAGATATATGTGCGTTGTAACCATCTTTGTCACGAAACAGACTGCATTACGACGACGATTTTTAGTAATGACCAAAGTACGTCACTATTTGTTTTTACTAGCTGCTTGGAGATATACCTAGTGAGTAACTAGGGTTATTTGATGTTAGGTGTGCATATCAATATATCTTCAGAATCCATGTAACATATTCTGTTTTCTTAAGAAATAAATAACGTCTGATTGTTTACAGTGGTTATTGAAAGAGTAGTAATATTACTTCATTAGTATCAAATATGTTTTATATCTTCTTATATTCTTACGTTAGACTACATAATATGTAGTCCAACGTAAGAATATAAGCAGATATAAAACATTTGATAACATATTCATCACACAAAAGCAACTTGCATTGATTTTTTTTTTGCTAATGTCAAATGTAACATATTTTGGTGTTTTTTGGCTGTTTTATCGGACGATCAAATCATTGTTATTGGAAATTAAGCAAATATCGCTTTCTGCACAATCATGGCAATATGGCGACAGAAGGAACTATGTCCTTCTCTTATCGAATGACTTCAAGGGTTCTTTATAGTTTAGACAGCACTGCACACTCCAGGCCTTTAAATAGTTTAGAGCACTCCA
>OZ024908.1:8038848-8131348 GCA_964017125.1 Flabesymbios commensalis
TGGATGTAAGCAAGACAATGCTACAAAGACGACATTTTATGTTTATTACGACAATTTCGCACAATCACTAGTCTTTTTTAATATGCTTTGGTAATATGCTACAGGATGAATCTTCATCAGACACCTGGACGTAGGACCACGGCAATCACGAAACATCTACCCAATGTTGAGCCAGCGTCGTAGACGGTGGCCACCATTGGCCAAACATCGAGTAGATGTTTCATGTTTGGGCTGGGAGACGGCAATCAGTGTGTCCAGACATGGGGAATCTTGCTGTCTCCCTCTTCCCTGGGGAAAATCTCACGACCGCGAGGCTTCCTGAATAGCAAGGACACTTGCTGAATATAAAGGAGGTAGCAACTGCTGGGGCCGCGGCGGGGGGGGGGGAGGGGGTACATTGGAAGGGGCTACATTGCTGTCATTGGCCTACAAATTGTTATGAGATTCATCAGGTTTCGTCCAAAGTGGACCGCCACTAGAAAGGGTACAATTCGAAATCTTGAATTCCCGCGTTTCTGAAAAACAATCAAATAAAGGCTATTTATTTTATGTAGTTATGATGCATGTTTTAAAAAACGCTGTAGTTGTTTAAATATATAAATAGAAAACTTGATTTTAAGTGTCCATATCATGTCGATTTACATATTAGTCCGGTCGAAATTGGAAAATATGTTCTCTAAAAAAGTGCCGAAGGCATATTGGGGTAAAAGTGTTTTGAAACCTGTCTTAACCTAATTTGCATGTGCTGATTTAAAAAATGCTGTTTGCCAAGCTCTATTTCCCTTTGGCCCCTAAAATCCCAAAACAAAATAGTTAGTGAAAATAGCTCATTTACAGATACAATCTACAATTGTTATTGGCACAAATCACAAATTTGACATTAAAACACATAAAACCCTTTGAGCGTAGCAAATAAAGATACTATATTTTAATTTAAAAAAAGAATTTAACCCTTTAGTCCCTGAAATTACTAATAAAAATGTTATATTTTGTTTTCTGTTGAAAGATGCACTTGGTGATGAAAATGTCTCGACATAGGTTTCAGAGTGACCCAAATATAGTGATTTAAAAAATATCATGAATTTGTATATACCGTATTTGATATAACCCTTTAACTCCTGAAACTAACAAACAAACAAAGTGGACATAAAAAAATTAAAAAGCTACAATATGTGAAACTGTGGATAAAATAATTCCTAACCACTAACCAGTATGATTTTAAAATTGTAAAATTAATTGATAATTATGGTTTGTCTTAACCTTATAACATTTCAACGTTTTAACCCTTTGCTTCGTGAATCTAGTAATAATCATGTGATAAAAATCTCTAAACCATTGCCCCGCGCGTGAAGCCGTAATAACTACTATAATAAAAAAAAACAGATGTCTACCATATTTAATTGGTCAAGCCAAAGATAATTACTTTTGAAAACATTATTCAATCGTATATATAATTAATACACTAAATTATATGTTTCATTGGGGCGTAAACAAAACACGCAGGCACATAAACTCACACTCCAGGCTTTATGACAAAGTCATTTTCCAAAAATCCTTCTCTTCGCATTAAACTATGTAGGCCTATATCTCTCTCTATTTTTAGGTAATAACTATAGGAATACAATTTCAGCCATGTCTCCCCTTGTTAGCAAATATTTGAGAATAAAACCAGATAATTGGCTTAATAGTAGATCCAGAGCACAATGGTAACGACCGGTAAAATTATTAGTAGAAATAACAAAAAAACCTCTGCTGTTACAGTATCAAGTATCACGTTTTTTCTAAATATTATAACCAACACTTCACTGCTTTCATCAATGAATATAATTAAAAACAAGATCTGCTCATCCGGATGTAAGCAAGACAATGCTAATAAAGACGACATTTTATGTTTATTACGACAATTTTACACAATCAGTAGTTTTTTTTAATATGGTTCAAAGTACATGTGCTTAGTGTGAGTGGATCATCACGAAACTATCTGGAAACTGTAGAAGTCAACAAACTGATAGTGATTATTTTAATCTGTTGAAAAGGGGCGAAGTCAGTACATCCTTAAGTGAAAACAAAACATTTTACTATAGGCTATTCGGATCAAGTCCACTATTCTACCACCGACCAATCGAAGAGTGCTTCAGCTTGTCTCATGATGAGATCTGCCAGCCACCGCCGTCATTCAGTTGTAACTTAAATTAGGGGGTAGAATACCAGACTTGAGCCGGCTATTCTATATCCTTTCGAATCTTTACAATAGTGAGCACATTCAGAAAAAGGATTCTACTGCGACTAATCATAGCTTCCCCATGGTCACTAATATTATAATTAAAGGGAATTTTTATATTGGAAAGTTCGATTAAAATGTTTCCATAAACGCTCAGGTTGAACGATGCTAGAAGCATCGTGCTGGGTGAAAGATGAACATGAATTTGTTATATGGCTTTTTATTACCCTTGTAATATTTCCCATATTTATTCGATAATTATTCATTGAGATATGCTTTAATACAATCAAGATTGTCCTTAACACAAGCACAACTTCAGTCCAATCAAGAATCGTCTGATTGGGATGATAAAACTCCTAATAAAAATAAATAAAAACGATCAATGTTGATTTATAAAAAAATACATCCCTATGGGGCGCATGACATTCCTTTAACTTGAGGTACATGTAGAGCCAAATGTTTTAATTGCATATTTTGAAAACATGGCTAGGAAAAGAGTTGTGAACAAAATTATTAATAAGCTGGTAGCTTGACATTCCAAATCAGACCGTGTACTGCCTGGTTACCTGCCTCATCAATACACATTTGATTTAGGCCTACATGGTTCGAAGCTCAACTCGACAGTTATCGTTTCTATACATAATACCAAAAATGCAGAAACATGCACATGATGATAGTAGTACGGGCGATGCTATAAGACCCATTGGAACTGATTTTATTAAACAATAAAAAAGTATCGCAAATATAAATAATTTTAAATCATAACCGGTCTTTTTAGTAAAATGTTTGGGTTTTTTATTCACTTAAAAGTTGAAACTAGTAATTCCATTAAAAAGGCTAGGATCAAACACTTAATAAACCGGTCTTATTTCTACACATCCATATATAAAATGTTATACGAGAATTTCTAAGGTAAACACTTTAAACGCGTTTTCTAAATTTTACAAAAACATGCGTTAGCATGTTCTTGTATGGAATCCTATATATGTCACTTATTAAGCAATTTAATGAAGAGTTAGCAATTTATTTTCAATGTTGTATATCTGCTGCTTATTTGACATATTATCTTGTGTTTTTTAGGAAAAAAATAAGGACTGTTAGAAGTGTCACATGAGAACTTTCAATCTACAGTATTGATAATAATATATTACACATGCCATTGTGAATAATTAAAACATTTTTACGTTTTTGCGGGGTGTTAGATGATAACATGTGTGTTAAATATAAATATAGCTTAGTAACCAAAGGGTTAATCAATTAATAATCCTGCTATTTTTCAAACGTGTTAATACAATATCATTGTATATACCTATTTGTAAGGGATAAAACAGAGATTGGCAAACAGTATTTTTGAATTCATGACACCCAAATTAGCTTAAAAAAAGAAATCCTGACCTCACAAATAAGTAATTTAATAAAGAGTTAACAATTGATTTTCAATATCTCATATGTTCTTTGTTTTAACCGATTATCTTGTGTTTATTCTCAGCAATGAAATCAAGGACAATATTTGGATTATAGAGCTCAAAGTGTATAAAAATCAATCTACAACCTACAACATAACATTGATAAAAATTTATTACACATGTGAATTGTGAATGTTTAAAAAATAGTGGGGACTTACTCTATTAAATAATTAAATGTGTGTTTAATATAAATTTTGCTTTTAGTAACCAAAGAGCTAGTTGAAAAAATAATCTTTTATACATTAAACGTGATTAATTTATTAATACAGTATGATTTTATATGCTTATTTGTATACACAGAGGGTAAATCTTGTATTTTTACACAGAAAACAGTGGTAATTTTAATTTGCGATTTTGGGGCTCAAAAAGTCAAAAGAAACGTTGGCAAACCATTTTTTTTAATTCAGGACACCCAAATTAGGTTAATAAAAGTTGTTTCAAAACACTTTTACCCCAAAATGCCTACAGGAATTTTATTTTGTGGAATTTCGACCGGACTATATGATTTTAAAGAGCCAACCCTGATGTACATGTTCTATCTATACAAATATATTTTATGACAAATAAGTCAGTAATCACTTTTAATTGTGTTTTCAAACATGATAAAACAGCTATCTATATTACTTCCCAAATAATAGAACGATATCGTCTCAATGGTCGTCAATATTATAATTTTCATATTCACCCTCTGTAGACTTGTCATGCAGATACTCTTTCTAATATAGTGTCATGTGTGATACTCTTTCTAACATGCCTTCCTGCTTTTTAAAAAGCTGTCGTCAAACGCATATGACCATCAGTAATTCAGAGTTTTCGCATATTACATGACACCATGCTGGAAAGACTATCTGCATGACAAGTCTACAGAATGTGCTACTCTACATGCAACGATGGAGATTTAAATTTACAATATTCTGAATAATTATCGTACTCCCACAGGTGTTATCGACCAGAAGACTTGTGCTGAACCCTACCTGTATCGACCAAAACATGATCACGTCTTGCGTTACAGTTAACGTTAGCGTAGCGGCAATGGCGGACATGATTTGTTCTCTTGTTGCGAATTATTTTTATTGCAGACTAAATATTTTAATTATCAGTTAAACATGTGGGTGGTCGTACGATAAAATGCATATGGCACTGCTTTTTGGTCGATAAAAGCTCAGATCGGTACTTGTCGCCAGATACAGGCACTCGCCTTCGGCTCGGCCTGTATATGGCGACGGCGTACCGTTCGCTGTCTTTATCGACCAAAAAGCAGTGCCATATGCATATCTTATCACCCACTTGAAGCTGTGGGACGTGTTTTTGTACTACGCTTTAAAGAATATCTGAAATAGATGTTTCAGTCACTTGGTATATAATCAGATAATGTGATTATTGATTATTCAGGAAGTAGAGCTATTTAAGTACCCTAGGGCGTAATAATACCATCTAATGTATGCATGATATAACAATACACCATACATATAGGGTAATGATTAGCTAACCTGTGCAAAATCAAACAGTCGTAATTCCTTACATTTTAAAGTAGCAGTTACTGCTATTTGTCTTTTCAAGACAGTATAATCCCAGTCAGTCAGTCATCCAAAGTTGTTTCGATGCTGGCCAAGCGTCGCAGACGGTGGGCCAGCATTAAAACATTGGGTCTAGGCCTATGTATCTTGTTTGCTACATGACAAATAAGTCAGTAACGACTTTTTTGTACCAATAAAACAACTAACTATCTCTAGTGTGCCGCGATATGTTGTTTGTATTTAAGAAGGTCAACGAGTCGATGTCATCAGTAAACCAGACTTCAGTCTCTGGGTGGGTCAATTACCATGATGGTCACGTGATGTCTGGCTGTCACGAGATCTCGTCTGCTGGGAGATCCAGGACAGATAGATAGACGAGGGGGAAGATGAGTGCTTGATTATCCCCTTTCGTTATTCCAGCCCACAATACAGCAGCGTCCTGGCCAGTTATAGGTAGAGCAAGTATACCATATATGAGTATTTCCAGAATTTCAGGGACATAGCAAGTCCCCAGTAGTTATATTTGCTCCAGTGTGTAAACTTCTATTTTATCCGACATATTTTATGACATGGACACTTGGTAACAATAATTTCGTAGGTTTGACCCTTTAAAATGATGTTCCCTTTATTTGTAAGTTCTGTCATATTGACCAAATCCTACAGTCTTCATATGAAAAAAAATGTCCCAGGACGTGGTATCAACACATTATATCCTTTTGTGACCTGATTAGTTAACACAGAACATTTATTCAATAATGTAGACGAACCTTAGATGGGAAACAACAATAATAAAAAAATATGGCGAGGGGGGTAATTATGCAAATTAGGTTCATGCTGTCACGTAGTATGTCCCTCAATATAATGGTCACCTACATGACACATGTTTCTATTCAATCGTTGCAATGCATACTAAATTGAAAAAAATCATATACTGACGTTTTTTCACCATTTTCATACACACTTCAAGTTTCAATGGAGGGGAAGCAGATTCAAAACTTTGGTAAGTGTTTAAAATACGATTTGCTTAGCAAAACTTCAAAATATTTGTATTCCTTGTCATTTACATGACGTCCGTCACTTCGTCGTATTCATGTCAAACAGTAACATATAAACACAGAACATTCTGAGGAATCATCCCTCCATGCTTGAAAAAAATGGGCGATATTATCAAGATTTTACTGGGCCAGCAGGACTGAATACACTAATTTAATCACATACGTGACAGTCACCTACATGACACCACGTGACAAATGATCGTCATGTATGTGACATGATCCGTCATGTATGTGACATTATCGTCATGTATGTGACATGGTCGTCATGTAAGTGACATATTATTAATATAAGTTGATTCTACTAATGTTAAAATCTATTAATGCCTGGAATTTCAGATTGTAAGTAATCTCAGTAAGGTTTATATCTACCTTGTTGAAGTTTGCTTAATATCTACCAGCAATGTCAAGGTTTCTCAGTTGACCGTCATGTAGGTGACATGAAACGTCACGTATGTGACATGGTCGTCATGTATGTGACATATTATGAATATAAGTTGATCCTACTAATGATAAAATCCATTCATGCCTGGAATTTCAGATTATAAATAATCTAAGTAAGGTTTATATCTACCTTGTTGAAGTTTGCCTAATATCTACCAGCAATGTCAAGGTTTCTCAGTTGACCATCATGTAGGTGACAACACTGTTATGTGGATATTTATAGCTGTCATGTAGGATATTACAGTTATTTAGTAATCTTTAATTTTCTATATTGGGCATGATCACATTAAACATATTAGGTAGGCATAGCGCTTGGTTTGCTTCTGAACAATTTTGACCCATATGCAATACAGCCATAATCCATTTTGGATCTGATGTGTGTCTGGTATATCCTCAGTACGGTTGTCCAGTCACCACCCCAATCCCTGCCAGATATAATGCGCAGCTGTTGTAATGTGCCTTCCTGCAGTTATATTTTATATATTTTATATGTGGAATTAAATTCAGCTTTCTGTCAAAGAAAACACCAATGAATATGGACAATATGAAGCTGTTGTCCATAGCGTTTGAGACTAGACTCAGGTTGTAAGCCATTTTTGTTGCCAAAATGCACACACAACGTTCTTGTGGGAGAAAATTTAAAGCCATTCTCGTCCGCACAAGTTACCAACTTGTCCAGGAAATCCTGCAGGCGTCGTTCGGTTATTGTCATGGTGCTGGACTGGCAATAAACAGCCAGGTCATCAACATATAAAGATTTCTCAATGCCTTCCGACAGAGCGTCAATCATGCTGTTTATCTTGATGGTAAATGAAGTTGGTGAAATAATACTCTCTTGTGGGACACCGCTCCTGATATAGTCACCAGCCTGACCACATGCATTCTCATTCATCAGATCTACTATCCTTCCACTAGCGTCAGCTAGTGGCTCTGATTGATTGCACTGTAAAATGTGTTCTGTAGACGTATTCATGAATTTGACCTGATTTTGTATCTGGCCAATAAGGCAATACCTGACTAAAATGGTGTCATTGACATTCTAAACCACATGGTCAGGCCAAGGAATACATGTAGCCAGGCACGTGACTATTTTTATACATTACTACATCTAAAATGTTATATTTGGTGTTAAACTTGGCTGACATCTTGTGAATATTTAGGCCTGACAGTATGTGCTTTTGTCAGTATTGTTTGATGAGATATAAGCCTACATCTGTACATGTATCGTGTGTATTGACTATCCTACTAGTATAGTTTCATTATATAAGTTAATATACACATGATCAATGTAGATTTTATGTTGAGCCAGCGTCGTAGACAATTGACATACATCAATCCAGCCTTGTCAATTTTACAGCGTAAACATGATAGGTCTACACTGGTCCAATGTTTTCTTAATGTTGGGACTGCGTCGCAAGCGATGGTCATGCTGACTGAGACTGCACACCAGTAAGAACAATGACCCAGCGCTGGGTTCATGTTAATCCACAATATGAGATGCTGTCCCAACATTAAACAAAGAGTGGTTGTTAACATTACATTGGACATTCTGCTGGTATCTTGGTCTTACACAAAAGCAAGCCTACAACAACACAAGTAAAAGACACACATCCAATGTTGCTTTTATGCTGGGCCGTCATTCTATAGGATGGACCAACTATAATACAACACAGGTTGCATGTACTGGTCATAATAATACTAGGCATATAATGACTACCTTAGCCCAGTATAGAGGAGACATAATTATATAAATTTGCCTCTCATAGGTGCAAGGACTCCTCGAACTTGACATAGTTTAAGGGTCAGACGTGGGTCACGGTACACCAGATTTTGAGGCCCTATCAGAACGCAGCAATTACGTGGAGAATATCAAAGCACTGTAGCAGGGCCACCTAGCTATGCTAGTGTGGCCCTGAGAAGGAGGCTGGACCAAATGGTATTCTGTACTTTCTGGAAACCACTTTGATATTTAGTAATAATATTGTTGTCCTGCAAGAACCATGTAAGGCGATGATTAATCATGCGCTCCATGATTTTGCAAAGACAACTTGATAGTGCAATTGGACTGTAATTATTGGGATTTGTTTGATCTTTTTCGAGTTTAGGAACAGGGATTACTGTCGCTTTCCTCCATCCATCTAGGAAATCTTGAGATTGTTACAGATTAATTAGGAGTAGCGTAGAAGCAGCAACTAGATTGATATATCTGGCAAGTGTTTCAGGAACTGGTAATGAATGAATGTCATCAGGATTAGTTGCCTCAGCGATAGATCTCGTTTCGAAAAGTAACATCGAACTTTTCATCATCTTTTCTTCTCCCAGTCCCTAGTCCTTCTAAATTGTTTTTTGATAATGTGCTGGTGATGACTTAGCACCAAAAATGATGTTGCCAGTGTGTCAACAATCTTTTTATTGTGTCGCAGTCAGTGACAAGGTACTTTCCTCTTGCCACTGATCTTCCGTATCATTCGCCATGTTTGTTTGACTGATGTGTTTGAGGTTAATTTGGATACATTCTCTCTAGGATCGACACTTGGCCTCACTAATAGTGCGCCGAGCCTTAGCGTAATCTATTGCCTTTTTACAATTATCCTCAAACCTAGGTTTATTAACCTTTTTGGAATTGTCAATGTTTTAATCTGCCATTTTGTTTAACTTTGTAAGACATCAACCCCCTCCTCACTCTCAAATTGAGAGATTGTTCGGCTCTCCCAACAAGACTCTTGGAAGACCCCCAATCTGACCTGTGCAACTTCAATGTTGTACTCTCTTCAGCGACAAAGTTGCTCTGTAGCTCTGTAGCTCTGTAGACACAGTTGCTCTGTAGCAGTAGGCCCTATCGGAAAATTATCACAGCTACATATAATTCAGATCATCATTGACCATCCAAGTGTAATTCAAATATATATAATATTTTTATCATACTTTATTATATTATGCACTGTATAATATCACGTAGTGTTCATTTTGAGGTCGCGTAAGTCTACACAATAAATATCTAACTATCAATATATATCGGGGTCACACAAGAATAGGTCAATTGATGATGCAGATCCAGACGCAGGATGTAAGTAGGTTATGGAATCATCATTCAAAATGAACAGGTTTTCGTCCGAAAGGAAGTCCTCAATTATTCTACTGCGTGGGTTTATGTCCCTACCGTCCCATTTTTGATGGTGCCCGTTAAAGTCACCCAGTTTCATGAAGGGTTCAGGTATTTGTTTTACCAATTGCTCAGTTCTTCGACATCTACTGGGCGGTTAGGTGGTAAATAGTCGGAGCATTATAGTCATGGCCCTGAGACACTTCATGTTAACTGCCACAGCCTGTCAGCTAGTGTTTAACGTGATATGTTTGTGTGGTGTTCCATCTCAGTAAGAATGGAGATCTAAACACACATTTTCCAAATTATGGATCCGCCCTTGACTACCAAAGTTGAAGATAAGTAATGCAGGGGGCGGATCCAGAATTTGAAAAATGTGTGTGTAAGGGGAGGGGGGGGGGGTCGACGGAAATTTCGCTGGCCTCCCAGCCAAATCTGAGTGAAGTTTCCTATTGTCAAATAATGATTTTTTGGCAATTCATAACAAGCGATGTTTGGACATTTTACTTTATAAAAAAGAGGGCAGGACCCCCCTGACCCTCCTCTGGATCCGCCACGGGCTATGTGATTGACCAGAATTACATAACGTGATGTATTTAAAAAAACATTTCATTAAGTTTGGTACTACGTGACACGATGTCACCTACATGTTCTCTTATTTTTCACTACATGACGCAATGTCACCAACGTGATTTGCTAATTAATTAGCATGCCTTATTAGCATAAGAAAATAAAAATTTAGCTCTGCCTCGTCTATCAACACACTGCCCAAGTATCTCTCTGCCATATACATTAAAGAAAATCCGGTATTTTATCCCTTTGATTCAAACTAATATTTCTTGTGAAATGTCCCTGTAATTCTGGAAATACTCATATATAGTCAGATTCACAGTAAATTCATCAACCAGGACTACTCAGTCATTTCTCAACCTATTTTCGAGAAATTTTACACCCACCATTTTCTATCCATGTCGCGACTGGCCTAGTTTTGAAGAGGGTGACATTTTTATTTATTTACTACATGTCAAATGGACCAACTTTAAAATTTTAAAATATTTTTTAATGAAATTTTTAGGGTAGTCGCCCCATCGCTAGAAAACATTGCCTGCAAAAATCGGCGAAATTCATTCACCACGGTTGATGTGAATTCGACTATAGGTGTTGTATTATCATTGGGCAGAGGTGTTCTTTTATCAGCAGGCAGTCATCTTCTATATGTTTTTATGGTAGTTTTGCTACTACATATAATTTCTGCATAGAATATAGTAGCTTTTTAACTGTGGTTTTAGTGTGGGAAACATCTATTTTCATATCTTGCTAGTGTCATTTAATTGTTTTTTAAGTAGTCATCATTTCATACATTAAAAATATCCACTGTTTATCATATGGCAATACCGCTTAACATGATTATAATGCTGTATATGGTGATATGTATATTTTCATGTGATTTTAGCAAACTAACATTCTTGTATATATTGAAAGAAACAAAAATGTTTCTCCCCCATGCATTCGTAAAACTCAGTATTTTGGGGAGCCTCTGTGACCGAGGGATAGCGTGCTAGGCCTCAGACCGCCAGGGCCCGAATTTCGAAACCTGTGTCTGGAGGGCAGTGTCATCTCATTCATCTCACAAACCTTAGGAAGTTCTCCTGGCCCAGTTTAGCCTATATGTGCACAAAGTTGGTTTAAAGCCCGCTTAATTTCATTTCATTTCTTGTATATAGATGTACAATTATTACAAAGACAAATATATCTGTAAACACGTTGTATTTATGTCAGTGAAATATCTATTTTCACCAACATCCAATCGAACTCTCCCAAAACTCAAGTCATACAAAAAAAAGAAACACAGCTATTTTCATTGCATATAATTTCAACATCTACTAACCAACACTATGTATCACACAAACATTTACACAACAAATCCGCATGGTTACATATACCACCCCACCATCTGACTTAATGTTATGATGACAGATCAATTTTCCTGTCAGTACAGAGACACTTCCTCAACACCAAGCCTTATTTCTTACTCTGTTAATAATTACTTTTTTTTATGGGCACCACGAGAAACAGCAATTTATTATATAGTCATATTGTAAAAAGCTGAATGGTTTTACCCAATACATATTCTTATTCTTATATCTGTCAGTCTGCATAACTGATTTACTAACCTCTTAGACGCTAACCACCACCATAGTCGTTTTTAAACCCTTTAAACCCTCACGATGCATTAAAGCATCATTTCGCATCGGGAAGGGCGCGGGAAACTCATATTATTATGTATATTTTTTTTTTTATGCTTTTATGCTTATACTTTTTGTACATAGATGAATATAAATATAGTTGCTGCCTAGCTTGCAGAGGCTTCTATAATCCTGTTCTAGCGCAGCACGACCAATGTTGTATATTATATTTTAATGATATAATGTGTATATTTTTTGCATCTGTTTTTAAATATATATATGTATTGGTCAAAAGCTAAATAAAATAAGAAAAAGTAAAGAAAAAAAATAATCCATCATTTCCTAGAAGTAATGTGTCAGGCCAGTTTTACAATTAGTAAGCTATGCGTTTTGTAAATGCTCTTGCCTTATTGATCTACATGCCATATATTTACTACAGTCCGTATGCAATAACGTCTCGGTGAGGGTGAGCTCATCATTTACAGAAATTAATTAAATTGCTACCAGGCCGCCTATACCAGCTCAACTGTTGTTCTCACCTAATATCATATTCATACATATTGAATCGATTCCGCAATAATAAAACACATTCTGTCCCCATTCACACATATCACCCTCAAACAGCCAGGGCTCGAATTTCGAATCCGTTTCTGAAGGGTCGTGTCATCTCATTCATCTCACAATCCTCAGGAGGTTCTCCTTGTCCAGTTTAGCCTATATGTGCATAAAGGTGGCCTGAAGCCCGATTCATTTCATTGCACTATCCCACACATCACGGCTGCCGTGTATATCCTGTTATCTCAGTCAGCACAATACACTGACCCAATGCTGGATTAATGCTGGGCCAACGTCTGTGATGCTGGCCTAACATTGAACCAACATAGAGTTAGTGTATTGTGTTCGCTGGGACAATAGCGCTAACCCAGCAAACAATGTTGAACCAGTGTTGGGCCAGCGTCAAATACGGTGGGCCAACATTGGCCCAACATTGGGAGAAGACGCGTGTTTGCTGGGAATCTTAACCCTTTCGAGCCTGAACCATTGTCATCTTCATCCACTACAAGCCGCGAATTGCTGTCGCAATTCTCGACTTGTAGTGGATGAAGATGACTTGATGTGGGTGAAAAAATACGGAAAATTGCTATGTATTTATTGGTAAACCAGTTTGATGAAAATTCCCGCTCTAAAACCCTTGATTGTAGGAAAATTAAGTCTATTTTCAGAGATGTAAAATGATGCTTTAATGCATCGTGAGGGATTAAAGGGTTAATTACCTGGCCTGGGCCCCTGGCGCAGTGGTTGAAGCTGCTTGCTTGGAAAGTCGGAGATCGCGGCTTCGAACCCCACTCTGGCCTTCAAGTTCAAAAAAACAAAATGTTTCTTCTCCGCTGACACGTAATGATTAAATATTGTGCCTCAGAGAGCCAAGGCTCGATTTTCGAATCCTGTGTCTGGAGGGAAATGTCGTCTCATTCATCTCACTATCCTCAGGTGCTACTGCTGGCCCAGTTTAGCCTATATGTGTACAAATGGGGCCTAAAAAATCATTCAATTCACTTTATTTAATCATTACTTGCGAATAAAAGGAGGGGCATATCCAGAAGAAGATTGACGGGGGGCACACGCAGAGGCTCTAACCGATTTGTAGGTTGCCTCATGTGAGTTTGAGCAGTTTGGAGGTTATTTTATCATGTTCGAAGGTTATGTTATCGTAGGCAAGTATTGAATGAATTCTGGCCAGCACCGGCAATGGTGGTGGAAGGAATACACGTAGAAGATATATTTGAACTTGTCTCCTTGCTTCTATCTTTAAATATATCCTGGACATTTAGGATTTTGGCCCATGAGAAAGACCAATACACATTGACTTTTTGTCTATAGCACTCAAAAGCCGGGCCTCGGAGTTCGGGAACTTCTTTTCTAGTTTTAAAATGTTTTTAAACTTTTTGAAAAATATCCCTTTTTTTAATTATTAGCGAAAAGGGAACAAAATACATTTTGTACACCCAGAATTTAATTTAAAAATATATGTACCTCTAGCCAGACAGGTAGCAATTCATTAGTCTGCTCTATGAACGAGTGTATTATGCTGATATTTTGTTTTGTGTACTGGTGTAGCCCTGTGGTGCGCAAACACATTGTAACATTTGTGAACCAAATACATTTGATTTGACTTGACTTGTTTAATGTGTAGCGACATGTACACACAACTTCTACATGTTCAAGTGAAATTAACCCTTTCACCGCCGGTGCCGCATATATTCGGGTTTTCATTTTTTATTCGCACATTACGATCCACATATCAAATATGTCAAAGACAAAATTTGACATCAACCAGCAAGACTTGACAAGAGTTGACCTCCATTATGTCAAATCTGAATAATTTTCACTCACTTGAAGTTGTGGATCGCGTCAGCGTGACACAACTTCAAGTGGGTGAAAATTCCAATTAAATAATTTGGCGGTTAAAGGGTTAAAGCGTCACCTGGTCACGGTTTAAAATGACATATGTTGATATACACCACGGCCCCCGTCGAGAGGCGGGGGGATCGAGCCCGCGACATTCCAAGCATGCAGCTGTAACCACTGCACCATGGCCCCGCTAGGGAAATAAAATGAATCGGGCTTTAGGCCACCTTTGTGCACATATAGGCTAAACTGGGCCAGGAGAACCTCTTGAGGATGGTGAGATGATTGAGACGACACTGTTCTCCAGACACAGGATTCGAAATTCGAGCCCTGGCGGTCTGAGGCCGAGCACACTACCTCTCGGTCACGGAGGCCCCCCACAATACTGACTTTCACACGTGGATGGGGGAGAAACATTTTTTTTCTTTCAAACCGCCGAGACCGGGAACCGAACCCCGAACTCTGGCGTGAAAGGCAGCGGTGCTAACCACTACCCTAGGGCCCCCGCCCGCCCCTCCAGGGAGGGGGTCGAACCCTCGATATTCCTAGCCTGCAGCTTGTCGTATAATACGAGCAGATGAGATGACCACGTCGTCACATTGCTGACGGCGTCGTCACGGTGTGGACACATAGCATTGTACAAACACCACACAATATAGACTCAGTGGCTTAACCCTTGGAGCGCTGACCTTTTTATAAAAACCTTGGAGACCAAAGAGTTTATTTCAATTTGATACACCCATAAATGTCTTATTAAACTCTTTCAGATTCATTTGAATACCTATGTTATGGGTCTACGGCCATTCGAGATATTTTAACACTTACAGTGCGGGGATCGACTTTAGTCTTCATAATCTGACGTCTACAGACGTCAGATTCTGACGACTAAAGTCGATCCCCGCGCTTTAAGGGTTAAACAGGTTTCAGCCACAGATTAACCGCGTACAAATTCGTGGGTCATTTCTTTGGACTGTCATATCTGAATATATCCGGGAATAATCAGATCAAAAATATTGTTTTTACAATCAGTAGCATTTCAGTTCCACGCCCGCATGCTCAGCTCAGAGGTCGCACAGTCATTGAAAAGTTATGAACATTTTTCGGACCTTGTGGTCGAGATCATTCTCAGTCACCACCATGTTACATTTTTCGGGTAAAGCAAATACATCAATCCACGGCCTCGCAGAAGACGATACGGCTACACACAATAAACCAATGTTGACTTAATGTCCGCCCACCATCCACGACGCTGGCCCAGCACTGAACCAACATTCTGTGATGAACTATGTGCATTGTACAAACACAGCACCATAAACCAATTAATGTTTAGTGCTGGCACACTGTATACGACGCTGGCCCAACATTAAACCAGCATTGGTTCGATACATCATGTTGGTTGTCGTTGCGCTTCCTCGGCCGTTAAATTTGATGATCATACTGCCGTGCAAAGTCAAAAGGCAGTATCTGCAAGTAAGCAGATACTGCCTTTTGACTGTGTAGTTTGTATAGGAGTATATTGTGGTGTGGATGAGTGTAGTGAGGTGCACCAAGGATACTAGTTCTAGTATCCTTCGGTGCACTAAGGGCGTGAGGGGCGGACGAGATGATACGTTCGGGAAGGGGGGAGGGGGTGGGTAGGAGTTTTCAACCCACAACAATCGTCTTTTTGTCTTCAACTATGAATATTTGTTTTCTTATATTGACAAAATGAAGCAAATGTTTTTTTCAATAACAGACCATAATAATTACAAGATAGAATATTATTGTGTAGATAAAGAAATTTTAAGCGGGGTCCGGAAGGTTTCCACCATGGAAATTTGTAGACGCTTTGGGTTTTTCGACAGTCAAAATTGTCATCTTGGTCGCGGAACAAACAATATTTTTTTTTTATCAATTTGGAATTTTTGATGGTCTGGAAGCAAACTTTTTTGTGTCGATATCTGCTGAACACACTTTTTTTATCATCTGGTCCGCCTCTTAGCAAGATGTCACCCACACAATAATATATGAGTCAGCAAGCAATAGGGCTGAATGTTCATATAATCACATCATCTCAAATGGTTGAAATGGTGGAAATATTCTAAGGGGGGTGCAATAAATGAGCGCTGATGCGATAAATAACTGATAGAATGCGAAGCAACTCAGTGTGCTTGTAGTAAATCTCGTCCTTATTTCTATTTTAACTCGTAAATGCACAACACAAATTAAAAAAAAACGTAACTAATTGTAGTCTATGGACATGTTGACATATCACGGATCCAAAATAAAAACGATGATTTTGACGTGATTGTGTCATTTTAACACTTAAAGCTGAAATTTGTTTATATGACTAAGAGACAAAAAGTTTATTTGAAATTTGAAATCATCATAAATGTCTTAGTTAGGTTTTTCCGCTTTATTTGAACACCTATGTGGTGGGTCTACGGCCATTACAAATATTTTATTTAGACGTCAGAATCTGACGCCTATGGACGTCAGAATCTGACGGCTATAAACGTCAGCTCTGACGTCTAAAGTCGGTCCCCGCGCTGTTCGACTTTAGAAGTCTATATGCATGAGATTCAGACGTCTCAAGTCGGTCCCCGCGCTGTTCGACTTTAGAAGTCTATATGCATGAGATTCAGACGTCTCAAGTCGGTGCCCGCGCTGTTCGACTTTAGAAGTCTATATGCATGAGATTCAGACGTCTCAAGTCGGTGCCCGCGCTGTTCGACATTAGAAGTCTATATGCATGAGATTCAGACGTCTCAAGTCGGTGCCCGCGCTGTTCGACTTTAGAAGTCTATATGCATGAGATTCAGACGTCTCAAGTCGGTGCCTGCGCTGTTCGACTTTAAACCAGACGTCAGATTCTAACGTCTAAAGTCGATCCCCGAACTGTTTGACATTAGACGTCAGAATCTGACGCCTAAAGTCGATCCACGCGCTGTAAGAGCATGGAGATAGTAGAATGCATCTTCCCACACAACGCTCGCTTCTCCAGAGATCGTAGACCTCAGACCTCGGGAGCAACGAGCCTTGTTGTCAGGAAGATGGTAGGATGTGAATCCGACTATAGTTATACAATTTAAATTTCCACCCACTTTAAGTTGTGTCTCGCTACCGTGATCCACAACCTCAAGTGGTTGAAAATTAAATATATTTGTTGTCTTTAATTTTAATTTTACATCAAATATTTACAAACCTTGATATTTAAACGGTTATTTTGTTCGTGTTTACTAACTGGATGGTGAGAGTTGATGTTCAGTGATGTGTTGCGTGTTGTCCCGGCTGACCTGGCAGTGAGGTGTGTGTCCTCACTAACAACAACACGCGTGTACATCGCCACAGCGAGCCGCGCGGACAGCTCATACTGCTGTCCTACATGTAGGCTGTAGACGACAAAAGGCAGAGTATATCTTCACAGCTTTACTCCACGATTCAGGAAATATAACATGATAAAGAGCGACCTATTAGGAGCTACAGCCTACAATTAAGGTACGTTAACATTCCTACATGTAGGCTCTAGATGACAAATGGCAGAGCCATATCTTAACAACTATACTCCCCAATTCAGGAAATACAACATGAGAAAGAGCGACATATTATCAGCTACAACCTACGATTAACAGATTAAGGTAAGTTAACATATAGTCAGATTCACATTATTGAATAAATAAATCAATAATAAATTTAATTCGTTAACCTGTTAACCAACTTTGAACGAATTTCGTGGATTACTCAGCCAATGATCAACCAATTTTTTTAACCATTTTAACACACTATTCTCTAGCCATGACAAGTTTTAGAAGGTATTTTAGAAGCTAGAACATTTGACATGTGATGAAATTCTAGGACGAAGTTAATGGGTTTATACAGGGCGACATTTGTATTTATTTATTTACTAAATGTTTAGTAGATAACGTTTAAACTATGCAGTATTTTTTAATGAAATTTTCAGGGTAGTCGCCACATCACTGGCAAATAGGATTTGTAAAATTTCATGACAATAGGTTGAGAATTGACTGAGAAATCGGCGAAAATCATTTACAACGGTCAATGTGAATCAGACTAGAGCAATATAAAGATATTGTAGGTTGTTAACCGCTGTAACATTTCACCTGCGTGAGCTGGTGAGTCATTTCACATAATCAACTCTTAACGTACTAAGGTATAGCATTTGAATTTTCATCCACTTGAAGTTGTGTCTCGCTACCGCGATCCACAACTTCAAGTTGCTGAAAATCACCCACATTTGTTGAACTTGACACCAAACATATGTGAATTCTGATGTTTAACCAATCATTGAACCTGTTGATGAAACAGATTAAAACGATTATATCCGTGGCTTCTGATCGCGGTTAGGCCTTAAAGGGCTGCCTATATTAAATCAATAGAGACCGTCAATACCCGCACACGCCATTATAATAATGCCGATAACACCACACTAACACCACACTAGACATCGACCCAATGAAGGGTGAATGTTGGGCCAGCGTTGCAGACGGTGGTCCAACATTTAATCCGCATTGTATTGGTGTCTTGTGATAGATATGTATCTAGGACGGGTGTTATTTGAGCTCATTATTGTATTATCACACATACAGTTGAAACATGATAATACATACCTGGATATTAACACAGGCCCTGAGGTCTAAGGGGTGTCACAGGTGTCTGGCTGTATAGGATAAAGCCCGAGGACCTTTACATTCTTAGTTAAAGGCGGAGGTCGAAGGCCGAGGCCTTTTTCAAAACTAAGAATGGAAAGCTCCCAGGGTTAAAACACATAACATCCGACCATAATGATAATCCCTCATAATCAACAGCTCGGTCACACCTGACTGATTGTAGTACCATAGGCCTACCATCATACTTGGTCTGTACTTGATGAACAATAACTCTCCATTCCCGGCTTAGAATGTTGTGGTTGGACAAAGAGATTAATGTAGTGGTGTGTTTTATATGGAAGGGAATAGGGTTCATAATTCATACATGCGTTGTTCAATATTCATTACGCTATGTTGGTTCTTCTATGTGCCTACATTCTAAAGTGCATCGTTCTATGTCGCTAGTGTCATTATGCTATGTTTAATATTTCATATGCCGAGTGACAAATTTCAAAGTGCATTATGCTATGATGCGTTGTTCAATATTCCTCATGCTATGTTGGTTCTTCTATGTGTCTACATTCTAAAGTGCATCGTTCAATATCGCTAGTTTCATTACGCTATGCTCAATATTTTATGTGCTATGATGCGTCTTCTACAGGCCAATTGCTGCATATAAAGTGCAAGGTTCAATAACAATGTCTCTACTTTTATTATGCTATGTTCAATACACGCTCGCCTGCAATTGAGATATAGATGGGGACACTTAGTGACCGGAGATTGAACCGGATCTGAGACCCAAAGTCTTAAAAAAGAAACAGCTTATGAAACGAATTTTCACCGAACCCGGATCGATGTTCACATATGTGAATTTAAAGCGTTTAATAGACATATTTTTGCAGTCAAAATATTCATTACACTAAAATATGACCGATGCCCAACCTTTACCACCCTCATAGTCCCGCTTTTTTCCAAGAATAATTACTTTATTCCCTACTTGACTGAGACATCACAGCCGTTCCCAGCTGACACACTTGGAAATGCATGCTCCGCACACGCGATTAATTCTTCTTCTCATCGGTCAAATTTCCATTTTTAAAAAAGACTACCAAAATTACAATTCAACCTGTAAGATGCATAAAAACAAATATTAGCGATATTTACCAAGTTTAAGATTACTAATTAATTTAAGTTTGAAAGGTAGGGTATTTAAAAAAAATAAGGTCACCAAGGCAATTGGCAAGTCCAAGGGCAAGGGGCAAGTCCGAGATTTGTCACGTGAAAATATTTTGACAATTTGGTTTTGGAATCATGTTTTAAGAAATGTAAGAAGACCATCAACTGATCAAACAACTTCAAAAAGATTGGGAAAGATAAAACCAGTGTATGGTTTAACTATGGATTGGTATGTATTATTTGATTTCATTAATAACTTTTAAAGTAGACTAATTAACCAGGCCTGCTTCCACCGTCGGCCAGACTGTCACTGTAAATGTAATCACCTCGATTATCGCTCAGGCCCCTCGGGCTCAGCCATGTCAGCTCATTTAATTTTAGGCCTAATCTTAATGTCATCATCATGACATGGTCATGCCAGTGGCGGATCCAGCATAGGGCGTACCCGGCGCTATATACGCTATATTGAAATACGCTATATAATTTTACGAAATTTTCAAGGCGGTTAGGATTTGAATAGAAAATGGCCTTTGTAAAATTTGAAGAAAATCGGTTCAGAATTGACGGAGAAATCGCCGAAAATCATGCGATCCTGGTTGATTTGACACTGACACTGACAGTCACTGACGCTGACAGCACCAATCACCATCACTGACAGTGACACTGGCATCAGTCAGCACTGACACAGTCACAGTGACACTGTCAGTGTCATCAGTGACTCAGTCGCATCACAATCTGAATCACTCTCACTGACAGTGACACGGTCATCAGAATCAGACAGTGTCACTGTCACTGTGTCAGTGACACTCAACTCTCAAGACTTAAGTCGAGAGTATGTCTACCACTCGACTACCAGGCGCGGATCCAGGTTTAAATGAAGGGAGGGGTTGCGGGTGGTCTGGGGGCCCTCCCCCAGAAAATTTTGAATTTGTAGATGCTCACAGGCACATCATGGGCCAGCAAGAGGGGGGGGGGGGATTGCAACCGCCACAACCCCCCACCCCCCGTAGATCCGTCTGAGACAGTGACTGCTAGACTGAGACAGTGAGAGTCATTCCCACTCACTGACACTGACAGTCTCCTAGTCCTAGGCCTACTCAGATTCTGATTCTCTTTCAGTCAGTCAGTGTCAGTGATTAGATTCGGCCGACCTGCTACTCAGTGCTAATACTGCTGTCCTGCTGGTCAAGTGCTAGCTTATTCTATAGTCTGTCCGACGGTGGAGGATGGTCCAGAATGAAAGTTAGCTTTTCAGTATCCAGTCATTCAATATTTAAAGGTTAAATTCTCTATTGTATATTTCAAAAGTTTGACCATTTGACACAAACTGCCCTCAGGCAAGAACATTTTTGGGATACTTGCCCCCCAAGTTTATCACTTGCCCGACTTGCCATTGACATGCTAATGTCTGTTGTGACAGCCGCTCAAATTTAAAATGGTTAAAATTGAAGCTATTGCCCAGGGGGCCACTGTCTGAGTTTTTTTACTTGCCCACCTCAGACAGTTTTTTTACTTGCCCACCTAAAGTCGGTTGCCCCGGGGAATCGGGCAACCGTTAAGTGTCGAGCCCTGCTGTCTACAGTCTGTGGGAGTAGATAAAGGCGCTATTCGAAATTTGAGAGTGAAATGTTTTGGGGTCATTTTTTCATCTTCCCTCAACAATGACAACATCGCTGGAAGTTTTGTGGAATTTTGTTGTACACACAGACTATTTGTAAGTTGGACCATTTGGCAACATCCCTGAAAATTTTGCGAACTTCCCATAGACAGAGTATCTCAAAAGTCAGACCATTTGACATACAGGTACATTGTACATAACAGTAATACAATTTGGAAAATAAACCGGAATGAAGTTTTAAAATGTTTTTTTTTTAACTTTATAGAGGGGCCTCATAATTAATAAATTTGCTAACTAGTCTACAAAGTCTAAATGTCAAATGGTCTGTCTTTTAAAATATTTTTTTACAAAATTTTCAGGATAGATGCCTACATGGCCGAAATTTCATGAGTATTGACTGAGTAAATACCGAAAAGTTCGGTTGGACTGTCAGGATAGAATTGAATTCAATGACTGCAAAGACTCCCGTCTAGATACTGAATGTGATCCAAAATCTATGGTCTTGTAATTCGTGAATATTATAGGCTTCAAGGTCGGGTCTGTATAATTTACCGGGCATTAGAACAGGTGTGGCCAAGTTATATACTTCTCCAGCCAGACCACTATTTAATGTAATTAAATTTAAAATATGTAAAATAGCCTAGCTAGGTCTAATATTAGGCCTACATATTATATGATATGGCATATTGCATCTACATGATATAGTTAGAGGTCTACATATCCTTGACTATAAATTGTACTTGAACTACTTGAAAAATCAGCTTTGATTATGTTTTTCAATTGTGACAGAAATTGCTGGCATATTTATTTGACAATCTGAAAAGAGTGGAAAATACACCTACGTAAATTTATAAGTTGACCTGCTAAACTGTTTTTTCATGGATCCTTATATATGTGTACATTTGGGCAATCAATGCACCTAACAGAATAAGTTTAAAGGGACTGGCTCAGGCTAAAATCATTAAAAAATCAGTGATTTTAGTTTGACTTTATATTAACATGATCGCCATATGATGTAAACATGTGAGTCCATAGACTAGAAAGGCAATTTTTTAAAATTTTCTGTGCTGCGAGGGCGGGGGCCCTAGGGTAGTGATTAGCACCGCTGCCTTTCACGCCAGAGTCCGGGGTTCGGTTCCCGGTCTCGGCGGTTTGAAAGAAACAAAATTGTTTCTTCCCCATCCACGTGTGAAAGTTAGTATTGTGGGGAGCCTCCGTGACCGAGAGGTAGCGTGCTCGGCCTCAGACCGCCAGGGCTCGAATTTCGAATCCTGTGTCTGGAGGACAGTGTCATCTCAATCATCTCACCATCCTCAGGAGGTTCTCCTGGCCCAGTTTAGCCTATATGTGCACAAAGGTGGCCTAAAGCCCGATTCATTTCATTTCATTTCTGTGCTGCGAATTTACCAGTTAGGCTAGATATAGAGACACAATTCCTGATTTCTTATTTTGGACAACCATGTCAAAAATGAGAAATACGGGAATTACGTCTCCATATATCTAGTCTAACTGGTAAATGCGCAGCACAAAAAATAAAAAACTTTTACAGTTCTAGTCTATGGACATGTTTACATTATATGGTCATATTAATAAGCCAAAATAAAATCACCGATTTTTTAATGATTTTAGTCTGAGCCAGTTCTATTCCTTAAACTGCTTTATTTCATCAGCTAAACTTTATAATTGCAATACTTTTGTCCTTTAGCAATTTAATACTACCTATTTGAACTGTGTCACTACCACCTCCACCCACCAACCGCTTATTAGGCTTATTAAGATCTGTGGCGGTGATAGCCTGCCTGTGTCTGCCTGCCGCCTGTTAAGCTAGCTGTGCTACTAAATGGGATTGAGAATATTGCCTCCTTGATAGGAGCCTTGTATTACATTTTTTTATTGTTCCAATAAAAAAATAGAGATGTTTAAACCAACAGAATAAGAATAGCCCCATCCTAGTTTATAATGCTGTAGATCTGGTAATTTTTGCAAGGTTTTAATTTTCGCGAATTTCAAGAGGAGGACAAATTCGCGAATATAGGAATCCCGCGAAATTATTAAATATTATAATAGCTCTAACTATCATCGAAATAAATAATTTGCGAATTCTAGACGTGTAAAATCACAAATTAGCGAAAATCTGAACACGCAAAAATTACGAGATCTACAGTAATGTTAAGTTAACCATTTCACCACCGATTTTTTTTTCTACCTTCATGCAATAGCATTTACCTCAAATAAATGTCAAACAAATGTGTTGAAATATTTCATGGATTATATTTTAATTTTAATAATGGAGGAATCATTACTTCATTACAAAACTTTACACACATTTTGTGATAATCAATATTTGCATGTGTCATAAATTATGTAACGCAAGTAAAATCTATTATTATGCTGATACCACTGTGTTAGCCAGCGACCCATCTTTTGGATGGGCATCAAGACAGGAAAATTGTCCAAACTACACTGTAAAGAAAGAAAATGCACCTGTAGCCAGTTAGGTGCATTTTCTTCCTTTACATAATATGCAATATGTAATTGGAAAAAAGGGCAATTGTCAAATCCTAGCTAAGACAGTGGCTCATGCTACCCATATATGATTATCAGTAGTGGATCCATATACTAGGTGGTAAAGGGGTACTGAACCTCATTTTCAAAAGGAATTTTCTAAAAATTTCTCGAAAATCATTTTTTGACAACCAAAATTTCCTTGAGAGGAGTCTCAGTATATCAGACACAAAAAGAACAAGGCCAACTAAATTCACATTGTGCCCCATTAAAAAAATCCAGGTTAACATCCCTACTTAATATTAATATTTTTGCTTAACTTTTTATTATTTATTTGCCTAAATTCTAATTAAAAAAGTGCAAAGGTGTATAAATCTGTATTCTGTATAACTAATTTCCTCTCATTTGATACTGAGAATTGTATATTACGAAGTAAATGATAACTATTAACTAGATTAGATCTGAAGTAATTCACCACTTGCACTAACTTAGAAATTGTGCATATTATGTACATTGTAATAATCTCCAAATAATTCAACCCTTGCACTGACATATCAATTGTCAATTTTCTAAATGTATTTAAAATTGTGCTTCCAACATTATTAAGTTCAGAACTGTTACTTTTCTCAGTAATTATAATTATAGATAATTTAGTGTTAATGAAAAATGAGTAACATTTGGGGTGTTTTACTGCATTTATTTTTAGACAAATTAAATTCAATGATAGTTTTTGTTTCTATTTCAGATGTAAACTAGGAGTTTAGAGTGGTGATACCACAATATCAGGGGCGTTTTTGACCTATTCACAGCAATAGTAAAGTTCAGCTCTCTCTGGCTTCCTCCTCGGAAATTAACATGGGGGCCGAGGTCGGGGTATGCCTACTCTAACCCCAGCGTGACAGTACACTGGCAAGCCTCGTGCGGACCGAGGGATGAATTCTTAGCTAGGCCTACTCACAGTGTAGTTGTCTAGCTTGTTACTTAGTGATCTGATTGTTTGTAGCTCTTGGTCTCGTGGCTAGGTTTCAAAGCAATTGACACTTGTCGGAAGGCCCGGGCAGACCGGTTATAGGGCTCGCTAACTCAACAAACAAACAAACATAACTTGACCAATGAGAGGGTGACTTGATCGCGTGTGCGGAGCATGCATGTCAAGTGTGTCATCTGAGAACGGCTATGATGTCTCAGTAGAGTGGGGAATAAAGTCATTATTCTTCGAAAAAAACGGGACTATGAGGATGGATTAGGTTAGGGTTTGGTCATATTTTTGTGTATTATGTATTTTGACTGCAAAAACGGGGCATTAAACGATTTAAATTCACAGTTCTGAGAATCTATCCCGGCTGCGTTTCACAAGCTTATTACTTTCATGACAGCATGAAAGTAATAACCGGTCGCTATAAACACAAAAACCATCTCAATTGCATGCGAGCGTGGTTCAATAGTCTAGTTCTAAGTCAAATTTAAGAAAAGGCAGTCCCCACAATGACTGGTGTAATAGGCATGCCATTCAACAAACACACCCCACACGTATACCATGTGGCCGATCAGAGCGAGCCACACGGCTGAAGCAGAATGAGATGAGGAATCTAGGATGAAGCACAATGCAATCTGGAATACAGTCAAGCCTCTCTATATACGCTTAAAGCGAATTTCTGGGTATAACTAAGTATTTCTCTGGAACGGATCGTTTCTCATAGGATTACATACATGTATTTAGGCCTATATTGTGCTTATTGCGAAGTAGTTTACTGCGAAATTCGTTTATTACGAACGATGTTTTGATCCCCAAAATCACATTTTATCCTCATATGATTACGAATTAAAAAAATGCAACCGGAAAATTATTTCACTTAGTGAAAGGCAACACAACTTTGAGCCAACGCTGTTCCAGTCTGAACAACATTATTTTCAATCGTGATTTTTTCCACAGTTAAAATCAGTTATTTACGAACCGATAATTTAGGATTTTATTAGGTATTGAATGTAATAAGCAGTTTACACACGTTTTCAATGGTGATCGTGTTTGTTTCAGTGTAAAAAAGGCGTTGAGTAGGCCTATGTAAAATGACGTTTTCAGTCCCGCTGGTCGCATCCAATATTTACTTTCCATGAACGAATTAAATTAAGTTTAGGCGTACTGTAGAATTATTGCTATACATTTTGTAGCTAAGAAAAAATATATTTAAAAAAAAAGAATATAGTGATAAAAAACAATCAAGTTCGCGATGCATACACCTAAACACAAATTACGGCTGGAAACGTCACGTACATGTAATGTACCCACAGTGACGCTTGAGGAATATAAACTAACTTGCATTCCAGTGTCGCACAAACCCTGCAACTTCTGTTATTGTTGCGATATTTTTAAAATTTTGGTTTCATTATTCGTCAATTTGAGTTTACCTCAAGTATAGCAACATTTTAATATTTAATATTTAGTCAAAACCCTTACAGAAACACGTGTACCATTACGCTTTGACCACAACGATAACGGCGATGACTTTAATAAGCCCAAGGAGCTATTCTTGCCGGTATAGTAATATAATAGTGATACATTTTATTTTAAAGTTAGCTTCGTAAAGTCCGCATGAATGTTCTTTGGTACCATTTTAAGTGTATTATTATTACTGCATACACTTTGATAGTGTTTCATGGTATTTTTTTCGTGTCCTTGATTTATTATTAAGACCTTATTTTTTATGTTACCATAATTAGTAAACTTTTTTATCCACATTATATGTTTTAATTCATACAGAGTGACACGAATCGTATGTATACAAATATACAGTCTACATCTCTCTACATAACTAGGCTATGTGCATTATCAATACCATGGAATGCTCAGACCGATCTTAGATGGGGAGTGATGGGGAAGATCACCCTTGAAGCGAATTTCGGATATTACGAAGTATTTGTTCAGGTCCCAGGTACTTGGTTATAGCGAGGTAGACTGTAATCGTATAGTTCCGCATCATACTGTAATATTTCGCTGTGGCGATTGATTTGTAGGCCTACGTACCGCTAACATACTCATCAGCACATACCCTAGACAGACTGGTCTGTGTCAAGACAACCCAGCAAATACAAGACGTTGACCCAATGTCGATTAAATGTTGGCGCACAATCTGCAATGCCGGTCCAGTTTTTTTTTATTTACCACATGTTATTTATCTGTTTACCACATAGACTAGCTTATAAAGTATACAATATTTTTCAAGGTAATTGTCTGGGTAGTCCCCCCATCACTAGCAAATAGTGCTCGTGAAATTCCATGACAATTGGTCAATAATATATTAGACTACCGACTGAGAAATCAACACAAATTCATCAGTGTTAATATACTTATATCATAGGCCTTATTTAAGTTGTATGAACTGTGTTGATGATCGTGATGAGAGGGTGTACGGGGGTTATTGGTTATGATGTGGCAACATAGAAAAACCGTCACAACATAACGTGCTTTGTAATTCTTTAATACGCATATGACTTAGAACTAGAATAGCACGTTACGCCTACTAAACATAGCATGATAAACTACAACTAGTGGCATTGAACTTTGCATTTTAGAATGTAGCACCGAAGATGGACCAGCATAGCATAATGCACTTTGCCACATTAGTAGAAGCAACATAGCATAATGCGCTTTAAAATTTGTCACTTATGCTATGTTGCTTCTACTAATGTGGCAAAGTATATATAGAATATTGAGCATAGCGTAATGAAACTGGCAACATTGCATTTTAGAATGTGGCACCAAAGACGAGCCAGCATAGCATAATGCACTTTGCCACATAGAAGAAGCAACGTAGCATAATGCACTTTGAAATTTGTTACTCGGCACATACAATATTGAACATAGCGTAATGAAACTAGCAACATTGAACGATGCACTTTAGAATGTAGACACATAGAAGAACCAACATAGCATAATGGATATTGAGCAAAGCATGTATGAATTATGAACCCTATTCCCTTACATAGTTTTAATGTATTGATAGTGTAGAGGCGCCGGTGCTGGCTGTCTTATTCCGAACCAAATTACACATATTAATACTTTTTACCACATTAGACATGCAGTGTCGTGGTTAAACCCGTATATTGTGTCCGACCTTGCCAGTATTAAAAAAAACAGTAGATTCGTAGATCCGAATCTACTGTTTTAAAGTGTATTAAAGTATCTAGGAAGGCCGGTGCCGGCTGTCTTATTCTGGACCAAATTACACATTTTAATACATCTATAACGTCACAAACAGGACATGGTCACAGTGACTATATTCCTCATAGAAATATACTTATTAAGTAATGTATGTTCTGTGATATTCCTCCTATAAAATGAAACAGGCATTCACCTGTCACACCTCTTGGACCACAGGGCCTGTGAACACAGTCATTCACCTGTGCCACCCCTTGAACCCTGGGGTCTGTGACACAGTCATTCCCCTGTCACACCCCTTTGACCCCATGGCCTGTGAGCACAGTCATTCACCTGTCACACCCCTCCTCCTATAAAATGAAACAGCCATTCACCTGTCACACCTCTTGGACCCCAGGGCCTGTGAACACAGTCAAACACCTGTGCCACCCCTTGAACCCTGGGGTCTGTGACACAGTCATTCCCCTGTCACACCCCTTTGACCCCATGGCCTGTGAGCACAGTCATTCACCTGTCACACCCCTTAAACCCCATGGCCTGTAACACAGTCATTCTCCTGTCACACCGCTTGGACCCCATGGCCTGTGAACACAGTCACTCACCTGTCACACCCCTTGGACCCCAGGGCCTGTGACACAGTCATCCACCTGTCACACCCCTTGGACCCCATGGCCTGTGACACAGCCATTCTCCTGTCACACCCCTTGAACCCCCGGGCCTGTGACATTAGCAAGGTGAGCATTGGAGGGAAATTAATGAAATGCACGAACTGAAATTGCTGACCAGCTGCCGCAATAGCACAAGGGATAACTTAGCCTTAAAGAAATAGGCAAAACTGTGTAGAGGCGCCGGTGCCGGCTGTCTCATTCTGAACCAAATTACACATTTTGATACATTAAAATTAACAAACAAAACGGTGATCACAGTTTAAGGGGGGCCACCATTAGATTCCCAAGGGGGGGAGGGCGGGATTATTTTTGAAATAAATAATTTCAGGCGGACTCTGCGCGAAATAAATAATTTACTTCAAGAACTGTTCCATATAAACATGTAACAAAATATGAAATTTTCAGCGCGCCGCCGAGCCCGGTTGAAATAAATAATTTGCCCGCGACAAATACTCCTGCCCCCCCCCTGGGAATCTAATGGTGGCTCCCTGACAGTCAATTTGTAACCCCATCATTTTCGATCCATGGGTCACCCTTTTAATGTGCACAGGCCTGGTGGATGACTGTATTGATAGTGTAGAGAAGGCCGGTGCCTGCTGTCTTATTCTGAACCAAATTAGACATTTTGATGAATTAAAATTCACAAACAAGATATATTAAAATGTAATACTTCTTTTTTTCCTTGACTTCTTTTTTTTCTTGCTTCTTTGTACCTACATACATATATTTTGATTTATTATTATATTATTTCATTATTTTTATTGTCTGGCCGGTACCATTCTGACACAGTGTGTACGTTTATACCCCGGGTCTATACGTCAAGGAGATTCGATAGATGCGAAATTCGATAGATGCGTAGATCCGAATGTACGAGGCGCACAGCGCCGAGTATATTCGGATCTACGCATCTAGTGTAATTGAGTTCTTTCTTCGCCTTAATATGCACAAAATAGGCACATATGTTACAAGAATTGATATAGAAAATATCAATTTCATTGTCGCATGGTTTACCATGCCACATTAGACATGCAGTGTAGTGGGTAAACCCATATATTGTGTCCGACCTGGCCAGTTTTCAAAATAACAGTAGATTCGTAGATCCGAATAATAATAATAGTTTATTGGTCGTACTCTTGGTACATAGCATATACAAGCAAATAAATAAATTTAAATATTATCACAGCAAACAAAATTCAGAATGTCTTTAAACTGTGTGCCTTGAAAAAACTGTGTGAGTGCATATCAGTTAAAATATTGTTAATAAATATCGCTTTCTTTTTGTTGGCTAAAGTGTCCTTGTCCCGGTAATGAGAATATACCACCTGCTTCACACATTGTGGTGAAAGGTGAGGCAGGTCTGACTTACCAACCCTATACAAGTAACATATAAATTTCAAACTGTTAGACACAGGCGAACCACTACCGTTTGCTGCCAGTCGGCCACATAAAGACATTAAATTATTTTTATTTTCATACATACAGTTGATACGTAAATTTATCTGACCGTCCACAGGCAAATCATTAATTATCAGGCGCGATAAACATGAATGAGTACGATAAGGCAATTTAAACATTCTACAAATGGCTTCACGCCAACTCACAAAACAATTGTTGGTGAATTTGTGGGATACATCCCATAACTGACAGCCATATAATGACATACATATTGATATACATATTTTATATAAACAATTGGTGCTAACATTATGAAAAGAAGATAAAAGTACATTAGTTTTTCTATTAAAATCAGCAATAATGGCCTCTACGCGTTTAGTTGAAATATTAGGCCCTATAACATTACCCAAGTGAATGCTACTATCTGAAGAGGCTATCTGATTATTTATAAAATTAATATTTTTGCTAACGTTATCACCAACATGTGGAAATACAATATAGTTACTTTTATTAGCATTGAAAGTTAAATACCCTTCGGAAAACAACTCACACTCTTTTTAAAATCTTGATAATGAATAACGCGTCGGTGCCAACAAAACTACATCGTCTGCGTAGCCTAATGCACCTACAAATGACTGACCAATATAACAGCCGAAACCACATGATTTAAGTCGAGACAATAATATATCAATATATAAGGTAAACAATATGGGCGATAAAACACCTCCTTGCTTTACACCGTTTGAAGTTTTAAAAGCATCGGAAGTTACATCACCCCATTGAACAGTCATCGTCTGTTGTGAGTACATTTTAAATAATTAATAATGTATGACATACACACAAAAAGTTTAATAAGATCTCCCCGATCAAAAGCTTTACCAGCATCTAAAAGTACTACGTGTACGTCACTGCCATTTCTGGTATAATAGTTGACTACTTCGTCAAGAACAAATGTACAAGCAGTTGTAGAGCTTTCTGATTTAAAATCGAGCTGAAGATCAGAAGACTTTAAAGCCATAGTATGGTTAGCAAGAATAACTTTATCAAGTAATTTACCTAAAATATTACTCATAGCTATCGCTCTATAATTCGAACTACCATTTAGAGACTTTTTCTTATTTTTTGGTATTTTAAATAGTTCTCATGCATATTTTATTTAACCTGTGCCTGGTTTAGTATATAATGTCGTTTGATTTGACCATGTTTAGTTAACTTAGCATGCATATTTTACCGAACTTATTCTGTTGTATATAGTCTTGTACATATGTTCATTTTAATGACGCATAAGTCTGCATAGACTTATCGTCGTCAAGAAATATCTATCTATCTATCAACTTAGACATGCAAAATTGTGACGGAGAAAAACCGTGTCGCAGCACAGCTGTGAACAGGAGTGACAAATGACCATTTAAATTAGGTGTACCATTAATGAGATGATCAGAGAACATGTCACATGACCCATCCCGCTTGTTATTATGTAGACCATTATTACCTTTATCTATATCACCTACTGTTATGGTATGTTGGGCTTTGCATTTGCCTCCACATGAACAATCAACAAAACATATATTATTTAATTGTGTCTTCATAGACAAACAGTCACCCACTGTGTTAGACACAGAATTATATAAATCATTATATTTATGAGCAAATAAGTCACTTATACCTTTAAAACCTGTAATATTGTCAACATTGTTAGGTATAACATTATTTAGACCCTCTGACTTTTTTTACATGATCCCAGAATTGAGTAGGTTTACATTCATACAAAGATTCTGCCATTTTATTTGCAACAATCCGTTCTTTATCTCTTTTTACTTTTCTGACAGCATAGTGATATTTAGCGCGTGTTGCCCTACGTATCTGGGCCACGTGCCCATGACGTGGTGAGCCGTTTACCTTCCACAGCCAATGCCAGAAAATAGCACGCTGTTTGGACTGCTCAACATGCTCAGTCCAACCTGGCACGCGACCTGGACCAGATTTACCCGACTGTGACCACCCATTTTACGGTATAGACTCAGTGCCTGGTGTGATACAGCATGATATTATAGCGTCATGGTAGGCTTGTAAAGACTGGTTGTGTTTGCTACAATTAGTGTCACAACAGTGCATAGCTTCTACAGGCAATACAATAGAAGACAGCTGCAAATTCAACTGTTGTTTATATAATTCTAATTTGTTCTCATTAATCCTGTAACACAGGAGCATTAGTATGAACCTGGAAAAAAATGCAGAAAGCTGAATTTTTCTTGAATGATTTTCTTATGTCTCCTGAGTGAGCACAAATAAAATCCCTAACGATCATGGTTGTGCGAAATGCGTGGGAGTGAAAAAATCAAAATGGCCACCACTTCACCTTTTCCGTCGGATGTAAATATTGTAACATAAAAACCTAGTCGTGCAATACATGGTTTTATGGGTTCTAAGGTAAGAGTAATTTATTCCTGGTGTTATTTTCACATTAAAACATAATGGTATTCATAAAAATAGAATATTGAACATTTTTAAACAAATAAAGGTCATGACATGGCATACTAGCGCTTGATCAAAACAATGTTTTGTACATAAGTAGGCTAATCATATCTATTGGATGTGACTAAACTGTCCTTTTTGATATGTTACTAGTTTCTGTCTGTGGAAATATAACCCAAGTTGCAAAAAACAATGTAAAATCCAAAACATTTGTTGATTTTGCCTAAAACTGTTTGAGTCACGAGGAGGTCTAGCGCACGGTCGTGGTGTCACACCAAGGACCAAATCAAAAATGGTGCACATAATTCCACAAACTGTTCCAATTTGTGAGTCTCTAGAGGTATTGAGTGGTGTACACTCCAATACAACTGATCAGCACATGGACCTACGCCCTACCTCAAAAGCCCGTGATGGCATTCACTATACAGCATCCTGTACGGCCTCCCCAAGAGGCTTATTCAGCGTTTACAGCGTATTCAGAACACCGCAGCACGCCTGGTGACACGCACCAATCGAGATGATCATATAACACCAGTGCTTAAAGGCCTCCATTGGCTACCAGTGCAAGAGCGAATCATGTTCAAGATACTGCTACTCACGTACAAAACTATCCATGGCAGCGCGCCATCATATTTATCTGAGTTAGTTTCAAGCTACACTCCAAGCAGAAGCCTTCGCTCATCATCAAAAAACCTTCTCTGTCGGCGCAAGACTAAACTCTTACAGTACGGAGGCAGAAGTTTTTTCAGTGCAGCGCCAAAGCTGTGGAACGAACTCCCGGATTCAGTGCGGAAGTGCGAATCCTTAGATGTCTTCAAAAGCGCCTTGAAGAAGCATTTTTTCTGTAACGCCTACCTTTAATTGTGTAAAGCGCACAGAGCACTGTATGTGCGCTATAGAAGAACTTATTATTATTATTATTACTAGGTTTAAAGATTACCTTGCCCGGCACTCCAAATTCATCTAAAATTAAGGGCGAATATAAGGACAGGTTAGTCTGTATTTCCACAGGAATTGTTTCCCCTGCAACAGCCAACGCAGATCGTGCAATTGAACTGGGAGAGTTGGCTGCTGATCAACTCACTGGCAAGAACTATGCAGATGTCAAGCTTAAGAAGAATGATCAAGTAATATCCATCGGTGTTGTCATCAATGGTGCTGAAGTACGTGGGTGCCAGGTGGAGATTGGTCCTCTCTCCCTCTTCCTTCGTGTCACCTGTGTCCTACGTGGACGTGACGAAAAGAAAGTTCATCTCTCATAAATTACCACCTGTTACACCTCTTAGACCCCCGGGGGCTGGTAACACACATCATTCACTTGTCACACCCATTGGACCCCAGGGCCTGTGAAAAAAGTCATCTACTTGTCAAACCCCTTTGACCCTGGGGCTGTAACACAGTCATTCACCTGTCACACCCCTTACCGCCTGGTGTGTGGTCATTAACAGGGTGAACATTGGAGTGAAATTAATGAAATTCACGAACTGATATTGCTGGCCAGTTGTCTTAATAGGGATAACTTCGCCTTGAAGAAATAGGCTAAACTGGGCCAGGAGAACCTTCTGATGATGGTGAGATGAATGCGATGACGTACACTGCCCTCCAGACACAGGATTCTAAATCCGAACACTGACGGTCTCCAAGCTACCTCTCAATACTGAATCATTACGAGTGAGCAGGGAAGAAACATTTCGTTTATTTGGAACTTGAATGCCAGAGCGGGGAACAAACCCGCGATCTCCGACTTTCAAACCGGGCAGTTTTAACCACTGTAGCAGGCCCCCCGCTAAAGCCTTAACCCTTTCAGTGCGGCGACCGTCTCCAGACGTCAGAATCTGACGTCTGGAGACGGTCGCCGCACTGAAGAAATTACAATATTTCTAACGGCCGTAGACCCATAACACAAGTATTCAAATGAAAAAGGAAGAGCTAACATTTATGATGATTTCAAATTGAAAAAACTCTTTGGTCTCCATGGTTTATACAAATATTTTGAAACGACACAATCAGGTTCAAATCGTGAAAAATCGTTATTTGTATTTTGGCTTATGAACATGTCCCCGTATTTCTTATTTTTGACATGGTCGTCCAAAAAAAGAACTGGTAAATGCGCAGCACAAAAATAAAAAGAAAACTTTCGCAGTTGTAGTCTATGTTTACATCATATGGTCATATTATTAAGCCAAAATAAAATCACCGATTTTATGATGATTTTTGCCTGAGCATGTCCCATTAAATTGTACAAATATGAGTTTTGAATTTGTATCCAGCTTTTAAATGTTGGGTGTTGAGAAGGTTATTCTGACTTTTCTGTGAAACACGATACGTTTAGCCAAGTTTGGTTAACTGTCGGCCCAACTTCTGCGACGCTGGGCCAACAGCAAACCATCATTGGCTCAACGTATTGAGCTTGCTGGGCAGTGATGTCACCGGAAACCCTCTTGAATGGCTACTCGGCAAAAAAAAATGTTATATAAGTCCCCCTCCCCTACACTTCATTGTATTAGATTACTAGGTGAAAAAAATGCAGATCAAGGTTATTGAGTTTCACAGAAGTCGTTTAGAGCCTTTTTATATATCCTTCAAACATTTGAAGGACAAATTAGCATCACAAATGTTATATTGACATATGTTTTCATTCCAATTGTACAAATATGACTAATTTTCATCCACTTGAAGTTGTGGGTCGCCGATCTAAAATAACTATTCTTGAAATATCACACCGCCAATTTTTAAGCTCGAACCCGCGTCTAGATAACAACATTCTGCTGGTTAAATCTTAGTATGTATTCATGGCTAAACTAAATCAACCCTATCTACAGACGTCAAATTCTGACGTATAAATACGATCCCCGTGTTGAAAGAGTTAACATATTTATAATGCCAGTAGACCCATAACATAGGTATTCAAATGAAGCCGGAAGAGCTAACTCAGACATTTATGATGATTTCAAATTGAGAAAAACCGTTGATCTCTATGGTTTATACAAAAATATATCAGCACCTTCAAGGTTAATCTTACTATAAGGACAGTATAATATAGGTCTACAAGTAATCTCCAATCCCATGAAACGATACTAACATTGTGAGTCCTTATCCTGCTTAGTTAATTTTTTTATTTTTTAACCACTTGAGATTGTGTGTCGCTACCGCGATCCACAACCTCAAGTAGTTGAAAATTAATCATATATGTTCAATTTAAGACGAAATGTACAAATTTTGATGTCTAAACACTCATTTCATTCCCAATTACAGTGATTTAATCGGCTGAGAAAACAGATTAAAAGCGACTATTGTCGAGATCAGCAGGCAGAGGGTTAACATAGGTTGCTCAGGTAATTCGACAGGGGCGGTTCCAAAATAAAAAGGGGGGGGGCGATATAAAAAATGTAGCTGCCAATCAATGATTGTGTCAGCTAATATAATTATGGAGGATTGACACTCTAAATTTACTATAGGTATAGTGCAGTGGGCAAGTCGATCGGGTGTTCTACAGTTGGATACAAGACCAAAATTTGGCACAGAGCAAGGTTTTGACATATTAAATACAATTCTGGTCTCAAGCCCAAAATGTTCTAACCGGAACCTTGTCGGTTGAGCAAATTCAAAATGGCCGGCAAAATGACCGCCATCGAGAAATGAGAATTTCAAAATTTTGCGAGTAAAAATCACAAAGAATCATGTAATACCTCGTTTTGTAATGTTATCGAGTCACGAATCTGTTGGGGTCAAGGTCACCCAAAAAATTCAGCTTCAGGGTCAAATATGACATACACGTGTGACAAAAAATGATATATTATAGTCATTTTCAATTTATGTATCCCAAATTGATACAAGTTTTAAATTTGGCACAGAGCAAGGTTTTGACAAATTAAATACAATTTTGGTCTCATCCTAACAAATTTCAGATCGGACCGTTGCGAGTGAATAAATTCAAAATGGCCGCCAAAATGGTCGCCATCAGGGAATGAGAATTTCAAAACTTTACAAATAAAAGTCACAAAGAATCATGTAATACCTCGTTTTGTAGTGTTTTCATTTTTAAGGTCAAATATTACATAATTTATCTTATAAATTACCTGCTGTATCATTATATAAAGTGATATTTTCCCATCATTTACTGTATTACACATACATAAATCATTTCTATATAGATGGAACTGGTGACGTAATTGTCAGCTTCAAATCAATGAAACTTACCTTCACGTTTGACACTATACCTGTTATGATCATGAATTGGGATTTTATCACGGATCTCGCTATAGATCTGACAACAATGACATCAAAGGCCAGTCGGCGAAAACTGGGATCGCGCGATAAAAAGATCGCAACGGAATCAATAGTACTTGTTTTATTGATGTCATTTAGACAAAATGACATAACACGCTTTAACGTCTCACTACACTTAATACCCGTCCCATAGACTTACATGTATTCTGACCCTATGCTCAGGCCTCGCAGGTGGATAAATGGAAATAAACCTATATATTATTTTATTCATCAGTCTGTTCTCTTTCAATATAAAACATAGAAAAGGCATGTGAAACTGACCATTTTTTTTTTATTTGAGTCCATAATAACCTCTTGACCAACTCTCCTTTGAGCGACCTATCAAAAAATTAGTGCGGTTTTGAGAAGATCCTTGTTACTGCAAGCGCAAGGACTTCTTGTTACCTTATCTTTGCTTATTTCGATGCTTTTGCAATAGCAAAGCATCACAGAATCGATTCAAATTTGTAGCAAAATGATATATCTGTACTATTTACCACGGACGCTACTGCAAGGAGTCATATTTATTAAAAAGGGACTAACTTTTTTCCTTAAACTTAATAATGATATGCGCGGATGAATTTGTGTAGTGAGACCCTAACAATCCACTGCGACTTATCGTGAACTGTGTAAATGGGCTGAATATCGACTTGTGTAACTGGTCTTTCACAGCTACCTGCACATTTGATTAATATCAGCTGACGTGTTTTGGAAAACATTTCAACTTCGCCTTGAATCGATAGAATAGAAATATAAACAGAGATATGACAGAAATATAAAAAGCTCTTCACAAAGAATTGGGACCAAGTATGGTATTCTACCCCCGACCAATGGAAGAGTGGCTCAGCCTGTCACTTGACGCGATCAGCCAATCGCCGCCATCATTCAATCGCTATTTAAATTACGGGGTAGAATACTATTCTTGGTCCAAGAGTTGTTAGGTTTGACGACGATATACTCTATAATATTAGCAAATTTTAGCTATTAGTTGTATCAGATATGCATTTTTGGTTGTATTCAAATATAGTTGAATTACAATAAGCGTTTGAGTGCTTACAGACAGACAGACAGATATTTTATTGACAGAAAGAAAGTCAATCCAGACTTATTTGTCATAGAAATAGAGATATGTACATGTATATACAACATTGGTAATTTGTTAAAATCATATGACAATATACATACATAACCAAAATCATGTTAACTGGCATTGCCATAAGAAACACTGGGTATATACTTAAAATAAAATTGAAAGGCATTGCCAGGGTAACATAGGGTCTATCATTGCCAGGGTAACATAAGGTCTATCATTCCCAGGGTAACATAAGGTCTATCATTGCCAGGGTAACATAAGGTCTATCTATGTTTCCCGCACCACTGATATAACACTTATATACCCCCTTGTCAACCATGTACCAACCTACCACCCCCCCCCCCCCCGCGCGCCCAGCAAACACGATACGCTGTCCCATTGCAGGTTCCATCTCGGCCCACCTTCTTCTACGCTGGCCCGGCATTGAACGAACATCGGGTGGACGTATCTTGTCTGTATGTTGAGTCGCGACAAGAGAATAACAGATGCAAAGTCGCTCAATTTGCAGACAATATAATCCTGATATATTGTTTCCCACCCCACTTGCGATTATGCGACACTAAAATGAAATGAGCGCCAGGAAAATCACTCTGGATTTTAACAGTTACCACGATCACTAATTTTTGTATAAATTTTAGAGACCAAAGGGTTTTTAAATTCTAAATCATCAATAATGTCTAAGTTAGCTCTTTTCGTTTCATTTTATTACCTATGTCTCGGATCTACGGCCATTATAAATATTTTACTCTTTCAGCTCGGGGATCGATTTTAGACGTCAGAATCTGACGTCTGTAGACGTCAGAATCTGACGTCTAAAATCGGTCCCCGAGCTGAAATGGTTAGTATTTGCAATGGTATAATTATATATAGCTGTATGAGCTCAACAAACATGACAAAATAGATTACTGTTTAATTTCAATAATAAATATTCAGGGGGATTCAGCGAACACAAGGCATTCACCCAATGCTGGTTTAATGTTGATCCAACGTTTGCAACGCTTGCCCAATATTAAACCAACATTGGTTTAATGTCTATTGATTGCTGGTGAGGCATTATTTACACACCTTACAAGATATAGCAACATTTAAATTACCTCAAATATACAAAATCATAATGGATAATCTCCATCCAAATGAGGCTGTGTCTCGCTACAGCGATCGGCACCTCCTGTGGATAAAAAATACTAAGATCATTGAAATTATTTCTCAATCTTAAAGATTAAAATCATGATCTGTTTCTGATGTATTTTCCAGTTACTACTAAATATTACTGTCGCCTACAAATTGTATAGGTGACATTCAACGCAGGTGAAAAATCGTGCCCGTAGACCATAACTGTACTGATTATAAAACAACCTCCGATGAATCATTTTTTAAATGTCTGTATCGCAATACGGTATACAGATTATGTAGTGGAGTGACTGTGGGTTGTTCATGGGGGCATGCCGTCGACCGTACCCCCTATGTTTTTTCAATGCTATATTACAGTGTATTTAGATCCCACTTCTGTTTACGCCACTGCTATTTAAATTTTAACCCATTAAAGCCCAACTTTTTTAAACAGAGCCTCCGAGCCGAAAATGTAGCACATTGCTACGATTAGGCCATTAATACGTACAATTTTCAATTAAAAAAAAAAAAAAAAAATTTAAAGTGGTTTCTGGAACTGGCAAATTTTTTTGCCAGTGGGCTTTAGAGGGGTCAATGAAATGTGTTTAATGTGACCAGCACTGCTAATTACTCACACGAGGCGTATCATATATAAATGTATTTGATTTAATACCGAGACTAGGGGCAGATTTGCTAGATGTTTCTAGACCCGCAATGCAGTTTTACAGGATACATGTATATCATAGAGACCACGAATTGAAACTGAGCCTTATATTGGCTTCTCACAGATGAGCTGCTTTGTGCCATGTTTACCAAAATAATCCTGGTATTATGGTTTCGTCAATGCTGATATTCTCAGCCACATCTAGCTGTTCGAAAGCTCTTTATATCTGTCACCTGACAAAACAAATTAAAGGTCACTTACGATATCATCAAACCTGTTCCGCCTCAGAGAATTGTGAATATCAGCTGATTCTGACCAATAAAGCTGTCGATATGGTAGTCAGTTGTACCCAGAGAGCATCTTCCCTTGGCCAGTCCCGATCGCTTGCTACCGCAGGAGCCTGGCCGTATCGAGTACGATATCTGTCTATGTGGGCATCTTGGGTGTGTGTCTGAGATTTAAACCTCATTGGATGTTTCAGATTTATTTAAGGGTCCCGAAGAATTGACCTCTTGTTCAGCTCTCATGCTTAGTTACCTGTTTCCGTTGCTAGATGTATTATATAGACATGTTGGGAATCTCACATTTTAGACAGTGAGGTGTACCGAACTCCCTCATGGCGGCCGGTAATCATATAGTGACCGCCATCATGGAGTTTAAGTACACATCAGCGTGAGATTTCGAGCTTGTCTATATATATCATACCAACGGAAACAAGCAAGCTTTGCTCCCAGGCAGCTGTCAGCAGTTGGTCAAGCGCTGTCTGATTGGCCAGTCTTGAGAAGCGCGACATTCAAGGTATATCTCTATTTAAAATCGTTGGACGCTAGGTTGATAGACCAAGGTATCGCCCTGCGGGCTCGTGGGTAAGATAACTTGTTAGGGAAGATGCCAGAGAGAAGCATGACACCTAACATGTTAGAGCCTCAATCTTATCTATACCGATATCTTCCCTTTTGCTGAGAATACAGGTTGCACTCCCTCTGCATGATAGCAATCAGATTGTGAGGGAACATTGAGAGAAATTCGGTTCCAGGAGATTTTGCATTCTCTTTTAATAAATCTAGGACACTTTATACATATCTTAATGATATTGTCTACTTCCTCGCTTTCCGAGCTGCTTTACAGTAGTTGAACCATCCCTCGCAGCGTATTCAAACATGGAGAGGATATCATTCACCATATATCATACACATATCCATCAAAGACACCATAAGTGCCCACTGGCAAATTTTCTTGCCAGTACCTACATTTTCAAGTGCAATGTCTTACTAGTATATGTCATTTAGCCGACAAACAATTATTATTAGAAAAGGATGAGGAATGTGCTTAACATATTAGCATGCCCGATGATTTAGTACCAAACAGACTACATAATAAACATAATGTATTTAGTTTCATCATTTTACAGAATGGTTTATTACTACAGACTATAATACCATGCATTATCCCACTGGCAAATTTTTTTGCCATGTATATTATTAGTCTTTTTATGCACAGGTATGAATCTTTTTTCAGCATTACAATTACATGGCGAAAATCACCACACATGACAGTTTCTTTATGAATATTGACCTACATGCTGAGAGATATGTAATAAACTACCTATTGGTCTCTTCCACGACCAAAAAGTAGCAATCTGGAATTACTATTTTCTGACAAACGTAAGCGTTGTTAAACGTTGGTATCAAATATCGATTGCATAAAATGTACATAACCAACACGACAAACGAGTTTACAATGGGTTCAAGTCATGTAGTTTTTTTAAATATTATTTTTTATGGCGACGTCACACAAAAACGTCACTGGCAAAAAAACTTGCCAGTGGGCTTTAATGGGTTAACATATCAGTTTTTGTAAACCGAACGGAAAAATATAAAATAATTCTTTCAGCGCGGAAGACGCTTTTTTCAAAAGTTTTTTAAGCAAATTTATGACTTGAAAAGTATTCAAGAGTTAGAAGAGCTAGTAATATAGGCCCTCATGGGTTAGAGCTGCTGGTAATGTCGGCCCTCAAGGATTCGAGGAGCTGATGCTTTCGGCCCTCAAGGGTTAGAGGAGATTGTAATATCGGCCCTCAAGGATTAGAGGAGCTGATAATATCGGCCCTCAAGGGTAAGAGGAGCTGGTAATATCGGTCCTCGTGGGCTAGAGGAGCTGGGGCCGTATTCTCGTACAATAATAGTTAAGATGAGATCTTATCTTAAATCAAGTTAAGATTGTCGTAGCTAAGTAAGATCTTAATTTGCTATTCTCGAACGAGTTACACTTAACCTTAGCTAAGATCTTAACTCCCTGTGTTTTACTAAAAATCGGCTAAATTTCCGTGTGACGGAGACGTGTACTATAATTAGAACACACAACGATCAGCGCCAGTGGTATTATATTATATTCACCGGGCATTCTCTGACATATAGTCGTCTTGATTCAGTGCACACAGCTTTATTATTAGATCTGAACTTAATATGCTACGACCATTGTTGTGATCGTCCATTACTCATTTCAGTACGTCTGAAGAAGGAGGGCAGTGGTTAGCACCGCTGCCTTTCACGCTAGAGTTCGGGGTTCGTTTCCCGGTCTCGGCGGTTTGAAAAAAAGAAACATGTTTCTTCCCCATCCACTCGTAAAACTTAGTATTGTGGGGAGCCTCCGTGACCAAGAGGTAGCGTGCTCGGCCAGGGTTTGAATTTTTAATCCTGTGTCAGGAGGGCAGTGTCATCTCACTCATCTCACCATCCTCAAGAAGTTCTCCTGGCCCAATGTGGTCTGTATGTGCTCAAAAGTGGCCTAAAGCCCGATTCATTTCATTTCATTTTGTCTAAAGAAGGACCCCGCGCTAAAAGAGTAAAATATTTAAAATTACCGTAGACCCATGACATACATGTACATTGTAGGTATTCAAATGAAGCGAAAAAAGCCGAATTGGGCCAACACTGGTTCAAGGTAGATATACATTTTTATGTCCCACCATGTATACAGTTCATATAAAGGTATAAAAACAAACAGGTCACTCATTATATAAAGTTGCAAGATACATTGATATGACAACGTCAATATTGAACCAGCCACGGGCCAATTTTCTGTGTTTTTCAGCCTGCTGCAGCGTTTTTTCCCGTTGCACGCATACACTAATATTTTTGAAGAGGTCAGGGTGGTGTTTTCTGGCAAATAATCCTTAGTGTGTCATTTTGCATATCCGAAAAATTACTTTGTTTTCACACCAAGGGTTTTAGAACTAGTAATAATAATACATGTAGTTTATTATTTTTACTCTTGGTACAAAGCATATAAAAAAAATACATAGAATATAAATACATTTTGCATGTTAAGCACACTATAACAAATTCTCATATTTTTTTATTTGAGACCAAACATTTGCGAATCCTGTTTAACCCTTTGAGTGCGGGCGACGCTTTTAAACGCATTCATACTGTTTTTCCACAACTACAATTTGACAGAAATTGAACAAATATGCATGTATAAATCTTGAGTAAAGCCCCCATTGTGAAATTTAGCAGGTTTAATTTTTAAGTGAGGAGGTATTTTCCTTTCATTTGAAGTTGGCAATTGCGTGAGCAATGCCAACTTCAAATGAAAGGAAAATGTTAAGTAGTAATGAAGCACTTAAAGAGTTAAACAGACATTATGGTCCCAATAACAGTGATTTGATCAGCTGATAAAACGGATTAAAAACAACTGTTTTTCGCGATTAGCGCTTCAAAGGTTAACACGTTCAGTGCGGGGGCCGTCTTTCGAAGTCAGAATCTCAGATTCTGACAACTAAATTCGATCCCCGCAATATTTCTAATGGCCGTATACCCATGACATAGGTATTCAAATGAAGCAGAAAGACATAACTAATACATTTATGATGATTTCAAATTTAAATAAACCCTTCGGTCTCCAGGATTATACACAATTACATCAGCGTTGTAAGGGTTAATATTGTAACAGCCACTGGCCAATGTGTCGTGTTTTCTGCCTATTGATCTACTAACTGACAGCGGAACAGACGACAGACTCCCAAATAATGTAGCATCATGAAGTTAGGCAAGGGGCATTGGCCTAAAGACGTTTAACCCTTAACCCTTTAAGCCCTGACGATGCATTAAATCATCATTTTAAAATCCCAGAAAACGTACCTGATTGTCCTACAACTAGGGGGTTTTGGAATTAAACATTCCATGAAACTGGTTTACCAATACATGGCAATTTTCTTTAATTTTCCACCCACTTCAAGTCATCTTCATCCACTACAAGTCGAGAATTGCGACAGCAATTCGCGGCATGTAGTGGATGAAGATGACAATGGTAAATTCAGGCGTGAAAGGGTTAAAACGCTGATTATTTGTTTATGTAAACCATGGGAACCAAAGTGTTTTTTCAATTTGAAATCATCATAAATGTCTTAGTTAGCTCTGTCCGATTCATTTGAATACATATGTTATGGGTCTACGGCCATTACAAATATTTTTTAGTCTCACAGCGCGAGGATCGACTGTATAGACGTCTGCATCTGACGTCTACAAACGTCAGATTTTGACGTATAATGTCGATCCCCACGCTGTAAGTGTTAATTCTTCACTGATTCATCAGTTCACATGTACCTGCGATGCACTCCATCCTCCGTAAACTTGTCATGCGTGATACTCCTTCTAGCAAGTTGTCATGCGTGATATTCTCTCTAACATGGTGTCCTGATTTCAAAAGAATCATCAACAAATGCATATGACAACCAGTAATTCAGAGTTTTCGCATATTTAGCTGTGCCAAAAGAGTTCTATTTCATGCTTAGATATTTTATGAATAGCTGTTGCACTACCTTGCAAATACATACATGTACGAATTGAGGTCGATTTGGTTTGTAACTAATGTAAAGTAGATGACTGCTCACGAAATATCGGCATGAAAATTGACACATTTGTTGATTTTTAGCAAAATCTATAAACCTACCGCGTCCAAAAAACATCTGAAAATAAATTATTGTCCAATAAATCCAGTCAATATTTCACTTTCTCAAATATTGTTATCCAAATCTAAGATATTCACCGACGTATTTTGAGAAAGTGACCGGCCATCTATGATGATTTCAAATTGACCTTTTGGTCTCATGGTTTATATAAAATATTTCAGCGCTTTTAGGGTTAAGCATTCCGACTCCACAGCGTTGGTTTGAAGTCTTGGAGTCATGCATAGGCCTACGTGATATGTGTATTTTTATTCAAAGAAATAAATCAATTACGATAGATTCGTAGATCTTAATATACTCAGAATTTTGTTTTTTCTCCTTCACTTTGCCTTTAAAGCGCCGAAATATTTTTGTATAAATCATGAAGACCAAAAGATATTTTCAATTTGAAATCATAACAAATGTCTTAGTTAGCTCTCACTGCTTCATTTAAATACCTATGTAGAGGGTCTACGGAGATTATAAATAGTCTACTTTATCAGTGGGAAGATCGACTGTAGACGTCAGAATCTGACGTCTATAGACGATCCTCGTAAGTCGATCCTCGTACATAAAGGGTTAAACCACAATATCGCGGCCAACATCTCTATTATATTATCAATAGCCGTCTCAATCTACTAGATTGGCGTCACGGGTGCATATTAACCCTTAAAGCGTGAGGATCAACTTTAGTCGTAAGAATCTGACGTTAGTAGACGGCAGATTCCCGGCAGTTCGATCCCGGCACTGTAATAAAAGACATATTGCTAATGGCCGTAGACCCATAACATAGGTATTCAAATGAGTCGGAAAGAGCTGACTAAGACTGTTATGATGATTTTAAATTGAAAAAAACACCTTTGGCCCCAGGGTTTTATTAAAAAAATTCAGCGCATTAACCTTTTAATCGCCAGATTATTCAATTGGAATTTTCACCCACTTGAAGTTGTGTCTCGACAACGTGATCCACAACTTCAAGTGAGTTAAAAATATTAAGCTTTGACAAAATGGAGGTCAACTATTTTTTAATTCTTGCTGATTGATGTCACCTTTTATCTTCAATATGCTTAAAAGGTGATATGCAATATGCTAGAAAAATGTAAAAAAAAAAAAATATACCCGGTACTGGCGGTTCAAGAGTTAATAGTTAAATGATAAAGAACACGTGAAGCTCACATTAGAGCTCCCATGTAGAACACCATGTGTCATAGATAGGAGTCCGTTCGATTTCGCCCATTGTGAATCTCTATACCTATTGAAATTGGTGACCAATGAATCATCTGGCCTCCTCGTTTACACAACATGGCTCCAAATCCCCCCCCCCCCCCATATATATATTACGAAATCCTCCACTCCGAAATTGAATTAGAATGCGATGTGCCGTCAGACTTTCATCATGTGAGTAACTAAATAATTCTAGGACACAATTATCTATAGCGCATTTTTTTTGTCGATTTCTGAACCGATTTCCAGGACTTTGCACAGGTAATGTCTAAGTCATGTTCTCACATTGGTAAAAATTTCACGAAATTATATTATATATTTCAAAAGTTGGACCATTTCACATGTAATAAAATTAGTGTGATGGGTTTATAGGGAGACGTCATATTTTCAATTTACTACATGTGAAATTGTCTAACTTTTGAAATACTGCATATTACGACATTTTTACCGATGTTAGAAAAGTACGCAATTACAATAGATTTGTACATCTGAATATACTCGGCGTTTCGCCTCTCGTGCATTCTGATCCACAAATCTATCGTAATCTCGTTCTTTCTCCTTGACTTATAGCGGGGGAGGGATATTCTAATATTTGGAATCGTGCACTTGGTGACAAGTTTTTGAAATTTGGCATGCTATTAGACATATACGATTAGTGGGAATAATGTGAGCTTCACGCGTGTAGGTAGAAATTTGGGTGTCAGAGCTAAAAATTGAGACTGAGTATCAATAAATTTTGACTAATTTTGCGACGTGGAACATATTTTCTGGACTTAAAATTGCTATCAGCTATAGTAAACTAGTTAGGTGTCCGCGCCTGAGTAGGCAAGATGAGACCGAGAGCAGTGCCAAGGGAATTGGGACTTTGGTCGTATCCCATACTTGAAGGTGGTAAAAGATTGACCTTGATTAAACTCTACATAAAGATGTCCGAAACTGCTCCAACCAAAACGTGAACATTTCAGACTGACTGGAAGAGATGCTGTATTTTCAAGAGAAGAATGGCTGTTATACAATGCTTAGGACAAACATACAGTATGCAGTACTTCTCTTCTTTTCCCTCGGAGTCAAATGTTCCGGATATACCACTTATATACCATGTATATCCTGAGTGAACCCTAGCACCCGAAGGGTGCTGAGAGTGGGATTAAGGCATTCGAAGCTTGTATGAAAGCTTTCTCTTAGCCTATCCAAATATTTCATTAGTATATAATACTCATTGGAAAATGTCTGGTTGGCAAGGGAGGCAAGGAACCTGGAAACAGAAGCATTTTAGAATTTAATTAGTTTTGATGCGCCCTCGGCGAACAGAGGGTCGCGGTGGTCTAAATGAGGTGTTGAATCAGCCGGTAGCTACCCTATATCTCGTGTCTTAACTCTTGAAATCTGGATGGAAAAGGCCGATAAAGTTTTAGTTTTGACAGATCCTTTAAATGATCATTTGAGACATTTCTTTTATTAAACCTATGCCTCTCGTGTACACTTAAGTCCCACCATGTATACAGTTCATATAAAGGTATAAAAACAAACAGGTCACTCATTATATAAAGTTGCAAGATACATTGATATGACAACGTCAATATTGAACCAGCCACGGGCCAATGTTCTGTGTTTTCAACCCTGTTGCAGCGTTTTTTCCCCGTTGCACGAATACACTAATATTTTTGACGAGAACAGGGTGGTGTTTTCTGGCGAATAATCCTTAGTGTGTCATTTTGCATATCCGAAAAATTACTTTGTTCTCACACCAAGGGTTTTAGAACTAGTAATAATAATACATGTAGTTTATCATTTTTACTCTTGGTACAAAGCATATAAAAATATACATAGAATATAAATACATTTTGCATGTTAAGGACACCGTAACAAATTCTTATATTTTCTGATTTGAGACCAAACATTTGCGAATCCTGTTTAACCCTTTGAGTGCGGGCGACGCTTTTAAACGCATTCATACTGTTTTTTCACAACTAAAATTTGACAGAAATTGAGGGCGGGGGCCCTAGGGTAGTGGTTAGCACCGCTGCCTTTCACGCCAGAGCTCGGGGTTCGGTTCCCGTACTCGGCGGTTTGAAAGAAACAAAAATGTTTCTTCCCCATCCACGTGTGAAAGTCAGTATTGTGGGTAGCCTCCGTGACCGAGAGGTAGCGTGCTCGGCCTCAGACCGCCAGGGATCGAATTTCGAATCCTGTGTCTGGAGGACAGTGTCATCTCAATCATCTCACCATCCTCAGGAGGTTCTCCTGGCCCAGTTTAACCTATATGTGCACAAAGGTGGCCTAAAGCCCGATTCATTTCATTTTGACAGAAATTGAACAAATATGCATGTATAAATCTTGAGTAAAGCCCCCATTGTGAAATTTAGCAGGTTTAATTTTTAAGTGAGGAGGTATTTTCCTTTCATTTGAAGTTGGCAATTGCGTGAGCAATGCCAACTTCAAATGAAAGGAAAATGTTAAGTAGTAATGAAGCACTTAAAGAGTTAAACAGACATTATGGTCCCAATAACTGTGATTTGATCAGCTAATAAAACTGATTAAAAACAACTGTTTTTCGCGATTAGCGCTTCAAGGGTTAACACGTTCAGTGCGGGGGCCGTCTTTCGAAGTCAGAATCTGACGTCTATAGGCGTCGGAATCTGACGTCTATAGACGTCAGATTCTGACGACTAAAGTCGATCCCCGCACTGGAAGGTTAAAATATTTTTATTGGCCGTAGACCCATAACATAGGTAATCAAATGAATCAGAAAGAGCTAACTAAGACATTTATGGTGGTTTGAAACTGAAATAAACCCTTTAGTCCCCATGATTGTACACAATTAATTCAGCACTGTAAGGGTTGATATTTGAGCCGCCACGGGCCAATGTGCCGTGTTTTCTGTCTATTGATCTACTAACTGACAGCTGAACAGACGACAAACTCCCAAATAATGTAGCATCATGCAGTTGGGCATGGGGCGTCGGCCCAAAGACGTTCCACCCTTCACCCTTTGGGCCCTCACGATGCATTAAAGCATCATTTTAAATCACTGAAAACAGACTTAATTGTCCTACAACTAAGGGTTTTAGAATTAAAAATTCCATGAAACTGGTTTACTAGTACATGGCAATTTTCTTTAATTTTCCACCCACTTCAAATCATCTTCATCCACTACAAGTCGAGAATTGCGACAGCAATTCGCGGCATGTAGTGTATGAAGATGACAATGGTTAATTCAGGCTTGAAAGGGTTAAAACGCTGATTATTTTTTTATGTAAACCTCGGGAACCAAAGTGTTTTTTCAATTTGAAATCATCATAAATGTCTTAGTTAGCTCTGTCCGATTCATTTGAATAAATATGTTATGGGTCTACGGATATTACAAATATTTTTTAGTCTCACAGCGCGAGGATCGACTGTATAGACGTCTGCATCTGACGTCTACAAACGTCAGATTTTGACGTATAAAGTCGATCCCCACACTGTAAGAGTTAATTCTTCACTGAATTATCAGTTCACATGTACCTGCGATGCACTCCATACTCCGTAAACTTGTCATGCGTGATACTCCTTCTAGCAGGTTGTCATGCGTGTTATTCTCTCTAACATGGTGTCCTGATTTCAAAAGAATCATCAACAAATGCATATGACAACCAGTAATTCAGAGTTTTCGCATATTTAGCTGTGCCAAAAGAGTTCTATTTCATGCTTAGATATTTTATGAATAGCTGTTGCACTACCTTGCAAATACATGTACGAATTGAGGTCGATTTGGTTTGTAACTAATGTAAAGTAGATGACTGCTCACGAAATATCGGCATGAAAATTGACACATTTGTTGATTTTTAGCAAAATCTATAAACCTACCGCGTCCAAAAAACATCTGAAAATAAATTATTGTCCAATAAATCCAGTCAATATTTCACTTTCTCAAATATTGTTATCCAAATCTAAGATATTCACCAACGTATTTTGGTAAAGTGTCCGGCCATCTATGATGATTTCAATTGACATTTTGGTCTCTTGGTTTATATAAAATATTTCAGCGCTGTTAGAGTTAAACATTCCGACTCCACAGCGAATTAGAGGTTGTCTTTGAAGTCTTGGAGTCATGCGAAGGCCTACGCACTATGTGTATTTTTAATCTGAGAAATAAATCAATTACGATAGATTCGTAGATCATAATATACTCAGAATTTTGTTTTTTCTCCTTCACTTAGCCCTTAAAGCGCTGAAATATTTGTGTATAAACCATGGAGACCAAAAGATATTTTCAATTTGAACTCATAATAAATGTCTTAGATAGCTCTCACTGCTTCATTTAAATACCTATGTAGAGGGTCTACGGCGATTATAAATAGTCTACTTTATCAGTGGGAAGATCGTCTATAGACGTCAGAATCTGACGTCTATAGACGATCCTCGTAAGTCGATCCTTGTACATAAAGGGTTAAACCACAATATCGCGGTCAACATCTCTATTATATGATCAATAGCCGTCTCAATCTACTAGATTGGCGTCACGGGTGCATATTAACCCTTAAAGCGCGGGGATCAACTTTAGTCGTCAGAATCTGACGGTAGTAGACGTCAGATTCTGACGTCTGAAGACGATCTCGGCACTGTAAGAAAAGAAATATTGCTAATGGCCGTAGACCCATAACATAGGTATTCAAATGAGTCGGAAAGAGCTGACTAAGACTGCTATGATGATTTTAAATTGAAAAAAGGGTTTTATTTAAAAAATTCAGCGCATTAACCTTTTAATCGCCAGATTATTCAATTGGAATTTTCACCCACTTGAAGTTGTGTCTCGACAACGTGATCCACAACTTCAAGTGAGTTAAAAATATTCAGCTTTAACAAAATGGAGGTCAACTATTTTTTAATTCTTGCTGATTGCTGTCACCTTTTATCTTCAATATGCTTAAAAGGTGATATGCAATATGTAAAAAAAATGCAAAAAAATATACCCGGTACTGGCGGTTCATGGTTAATGGTTAAATTGGAAAGAACACGTGAAGCTCTCATTATTCCCATGTAGAACACCATGAATCATAGATAGGAATCCGGTCGATTTCGCCCATTGTGAATCTCTATACCTATTGAAATTGGTGACCAATGAATCATCTGGCCTCCCCGTTTACACAACATGGCACCAAATCCCCCCCCCCCCCTCCATGTATATATTACGAAATCCTCATTGAGCACCGCTCCACTCCGAAATTGAATTAGAATGCGATGTGCCGTCAGACTTTCATCATGTGAGTAACTAAATAATCTAGGACACAATTATCTATAACGCATTTTTTTGTCGATTTCTGAATCGATTTCCAGGACTTTGCACAGGTAATGTCTAAGTCATGTTCTCACATCGGTAAAAATTTCACGAAATTATATTGAATATTTCAAAAGTTGGTCCATTTCACATGTAATAAAATTCGTGTAATGGGTTTATAGGGAGACGTCATATTTTCAATTTACTACATGTGAAATTGTCTAACTTTTAAAATAATGCATATTACGACATTTTTACCGATGTTAGGAAAGTACGCAATTACAATAGATTAGTACATCTGAATATACTCGGCGTTTCGCCTCTCGTGCATTCTGATCTACAAATCTATCGTAATCTCGTTCTTTCTCCTTGACTAATAGCGGGGGAGGAATATGCTAATATTTGGTATCGTGCACTTGGTGACAAGTTTTTGAAATTTGGCATGCCATTAGACATATACGATTAGTGGGAATAATGTGAGCTTCACGCGTGTAGGTAGAAATTTGGGTGTCAGAGCTAAAAATTGAGACTGAGTATCAATAAATTTTGACTAATTTTGCGACGTGGAACATATTTTCTGGACTTAAAATTGCTATCAGCTATAGTAAACTAGTTAGGTGTCCACGCCTGAATAGGCAAGATGAGACCGAGAGCAGTGCCAAGGGAATTGGGACTTTGGTCGTAGCCCATACTTGAAGGTGGTAAAAGATTGACCTTGATTAAACACTACATGAAGATGTTCGAAACTGCTCCAACCAAAACGTGAACATTTCAGACTGACTGGAAGAGGTGCTGTATTTTCAAGAGAAGAATGGCTGTTATACAAAGCTTAGGACAAACATACAGTATGCAGTACTTCTCTTCTTTTCCTTCGGAGTTCAATGATCCGGATCATACAAGGTTTGACAAAAGCAGTGGAACACTGAGTGTGAACAAGCACTAGCATCCGTCCGATCCACCAGGTAGTGTGAAAATTGCCACTGACATGGTCGACCTAGATAAATATGCCATCTGTACTCATGAGGAGGTGGACACGATGATCTTCGTACATACCAATCGTGCGACGAAAGTAGGAAGCCCTGCTGGAGTCCTGATGGTAAAAAACAGCGACACTGACATTACTTGCATAGCAGTCACTATGATGTCCGCTCTCCGAGAAACTGGTCTACAGCAGCTGTGAATTGCACACATGGCCAAAGTCAGCACTGGAGAGGGATTCCTGTCCACGAACTGTGCGTTTCCATCGGGCCACAGAAGAGCAGGGACATTCACACAAAAAACAATCAAGGGATTTGATGTTGTGTCTACCTACTGCAACAAAGGAAAGAAGATGTGATGTATGTGATGAGAGATCTTAGTGAGGTTTGTGTCTGACCATATGACAGATCCAGCGTATTAGTCATCCAGTCAACAGTATTCCAGCAAGAAATAGCGAGTCCTGCAGACTGGGTATGGACAAAGACTTTTGGAAAGACCTCCCACTATTGCGGAGAGATGCCAGACTAAGTGTGGCTGCAAATCAGAATGTCATGGGTGGTGCAAAAGCCACTGCCTTGGTCTGGTTCACATCACACTATGCACTATGCAAATATTACCAAGGTTCACGTTGAGATCTTGTAATCTGACTTAAACTGTTATGTTCATTACTTTATGATAGTATATTACTTCTGAAGAGTTTTATTTCCAAGATTTTTTTGCTCAGGTATGATATAGACGTACTAACTATGTATAATAGGTGAAATGTGGAACATGTATAGCCTAATTTACTCTTATATTTTTCCTCGTCGTGGTAGTGGGATCGAATCTGTTATTATATTTTCTAATGATTACATCAGGGCAGATACTAGATATTGATCTGTACCAGTGCTGGTTCAATATGGGTCCGAAAGGTCGAAGCTGGCCCAGCGTTGCCTTGTCGGTGGTCTCGATGCTGCTATTTGCTGGGATGAATATTTCATTATTATGTAAAAATATATTATTTTTGGCTGTCCCGTTCAGCATAGGCTTTACATCTTGTTACATGTATTACATTTTGGTGTGCCTTATACGCCCATATGGGCCGGGTACGATCTTTTAGTCATATTTGTACTGACATATTGATTCATTCATGATTTGCAAATGTAACTATACTAAAAATACACAATACAGTACAATACAATCAAGATTTGTTTATTTGATTCATATGTTATTTATTTTTCCTTTAACATAATTATGTTTAGAAATGATACCTCACACAAGTAACCTCCAAACAAAAAGTCTATTCAGCTTCTGCCTTAGAACAAGACCACATTTCCTGCCAACCAACTTGACAAACTTTAACCCTTTGTCTGATATTTTGAAAGAAGTAAACTATTACTGAAATCCGGAGGTCCAAATTCAGATTCTGCATGATCAAAAAATGTTTGATTTGATACTAAGATCATTTAAATCGCAAATGTTTGGAGAAAACTATCAAGAAAAGTGATTTTAATGCTGGAAATGGCCGTCATCTTGCAGCCATCACTTTCTGAAATATTGTTGTGCATCATTTGAGCCGACTGTTTCCACCAATTGTTTTTTGCTCTTTCAGCTTCGGTGATTTTGTAAATAATTGTAAAAAGAAAATAGGTCACGAGCCACACTAGATGCATATCTAACCTTACCAGACCCATAAAATTGCATTGACCTTTGACCTTGACCTCCAATTAATTATTCTTATGTCATAAATGCACTTATGGCTTTCTGTTTAATGAAAATTGACTCAATTATCATCACATTTTAACAAATATGCGCAAAGAATGATATTGTGATATTTGGATTTTGGGTTTAGCAATTGACGGCCATCTGGGAAATATGCAAATTAAAAAATGCCACTGGGTGAAATTTATCATCACATTTTAACAAATATGCACAAAGAATGATATTGTGATATTTGGATTTTGCGTTTAGCAATTGACGGCCATCTTGGAAATATGCAAATTGAAAAATGTCACTAAATGAAATTTAGTACTCCCGGTGGAAGTGATGACTCTTCTGTATGAATTTCCACGTAAGGTTAAATTTACGAATTTTCCGCCTGACTGCATTGCATTGCTTAACTGATTTATTAATCAGATTTTTATCATTATTTTGCTAACCGCCTTATCATTCTTGTTTCAGCTTGGTTCATGGATGTCAAAATGCTTCAACATTCTCGTGCTCCTTGTCCTCGGATTTTCCAGCTAACAATAGTTAGTTTATTTGTCTACTTGTGTCTCACATATATTTGGCATAAACTCGAACAACCCATTTCGTTGAATTCGCTTTCAGACACAATTAGAATATTTGACAAAGTAATATGAAATAACACCATACTGGAAGAAGAGAGACGCAATTTACATCATGAAGAATTCAGTGATAATGTTGCACACCCTGATTTGACGGGACGTAGCATTCCGTGGATTTCACATCCTCAAATTCCAAGAGCTACCAATAAAACTGAATACCAGAAAATTAGACATCTGATGCAATATCTTGATGGAATATTTACAGCCAATAACATTACTTATATACTCGCGTATGGCACGCTGCTGGGGTCGTACATATCTCATGACATACTTCCATGGGATGATGACCTTGATCTACTGGTCAAGCTGTCAGACAAAGAAAAGCTATTAAGTTTGTTTGAAAGTGGTTCTAAATATCCTTATATTAAAGCCATGGTAAATACCGATGCTTATTTTCGCGCACATATCCTTAAGGTTTACGACATCAGAAGTTTCCATGCTGGTGAATATCCCTGGAACTGGCCATTTGCTGATGTGACATTTTATGAAGAAAATGACAACAGTGTCTGGGCAGCAGACAACCAGTTTAAAGTAAATCGTAGCAGCTTCTATCCGTTACACCTGCGGCCATTTTCAGGAATGTGGTTGCCAAGTCCCAGAGATCCACGTCTGCTACTCCAAATGAAATACAGGCAGTTCAAATGTAAGCCGGACAATTATGACCATAAACACGAGATGTCACTTTCATACTGGAATAAAATTTTCCCGTCGTTTATCCAAACTGTTAATTGTAGGTCAGTAGTGGGATATTATCCATTTGTACACAGAACTGTACATAAAAAAGGTGTTAACGAAACTCTTAAAATCGGTGAATTGGATATTTACACAGTGTTTGTGGATGAACCGCACACAGGAAAATCAGTCCAACCATTTAATTTGACATGACCCCCATGTCAATGCTTTATCAATTTAGTCAAAATATTTGTATTTTTTTTTTACAGTATACTTACATCAGGATAACATTGTAGCTAGGACACTGGTAGAAGATATTCACGGCATTTGAAAAATATTAACAATGTCAAGATATTGAAAAAAGGTGAATCTGACCGAACACAATCATTGTGTCAAGATTATGTAAAACACTTGTATCCTTCCTTAGATTAACCTACATATCAAAATGTCTCAATCACACTTAACATGTATAATATGTTTACACATAGATCAATTTAATTTATGCGCACACATATTGTCCTACCCATGTGTTTCTCTATATCACAGCATACCATTAAGCCGAATTACATATATCTACTCCACCCAACTACTACTCTTATTATTAACACTGCAATCACGTGACCTACCCATATGACCACTGGCTAGCAACTATTCAGCCCTGAAGAAGCGACATTGACAACAACACTTAAAATGAGGGGATACACAATAGATCTGATATTCAATGTAACACTGTCAGGTTTGTAAGACTGTACGGTTTAATGATGAGCCAGACAGTGACAGTGGATTTTGTGTATCGCCACGACCCCACCCCATCATCAGCTACAGCCATTCCCACTACACTGCCCACTGAAAACAAGGACTAGGAGAGAAGCAGACAGCCTAGGAGACATCTAATCACACTCCAACAGTGCAGAATCAAATTCACCAGAGCACACCTCAACAAAGCAGTTTACTCTACAACAGCGGGTGAAGAAATGTGTGTATGATTCACTTACCCCCATAATGAAGTTACTCAGATAAATTGTTGTACTTAAATGTGATAATTAAGCATTAATCAATTCCCATGCTGATCACGACTATTGTCGTTTTTAATATGTTTTATTATTTCAGCAAATCACTGATATTGGGAATGAAATGAGTGTTTAAACATCAACATTTGGTAATGATTCGTCTCAAAATAAACAAATATGAGTAATTTTCAGTCACTTCAAGTTGTGGATCGCAGTAGCGAGACACAACTTCAAGTGAGTAAAAATTTAAATAATTAACTTAGCAGGATAAGGGTTGAACTAATATCCTGTACAATTTAGTTAAAATGCTGAAGCGGAAGATAATAATATGATTTTAATTAAACTGGTGAGATTAGTCTATATGTATTTTAAGTGAAAGTGCATTTATGTGATACAAATAGCAATTGCTCTTTTTACAACAGTCCATTCCGGGGTTATAATTAGTATTCAAACCACATTGCAGTATAACGACAGGTTTGTAAGCGTGGACACATAGCATGGAGTCTGTATTGAGTAGTTTCCCTGTGATTCTCCAAGAATCAAACTTACAACGCTGAAATATTTTTTGTGAAAAGCATGGATATCATACATGTCTCAATTAGCACTTTCTGCTTCATTTTAATAACTATGTTATGGATCTATTCTCATTATATATATTTTACTTTTTCAATGCGGGGATAGACATTGGACTGTACTGTCTTCGACATTAGGATGTTCTCAACAACATTAAATCTCTAAAAAGATATATTTAGTAAGCTTGTGTCAACGTCAGCAAGTGATAAAACATCTGTCAAGCTCACTTCAATCGGTAAAAATGAATCAGTACTGAGTATAACTAATAAAACTGAAGTGTACAGATTATGCATTTTTATTTAAATAAGTAGATTGTAAATTGGAATGTGCAGTATACAATTTGAATATATTTTGTATTATTATGATGTGATAACTGTCCATCTTAAAATATGCCATATGTACATATGTATGCAGATCTTATGAAATAAAACTATTTTCTACTGTATATTTAATCTTATTATTAATTAAAGTGTTAAAGTATTATTTCACTGATTATCAACACAAGATAAGTAAAACTCAAAAATAAAATTAGTGTTGGAAGGTTTTCTGGAATGGAATGTAATGTAATTATCATGCTTGTCATGTGATCATGTGAGCGTACCAAGTGTCGTCTGATGAGAGATAACAATAGAAAGGTCAAGACCTACAGACGGCGTCCCTGCAAGCAAAATGGTACCGAGATATCAGATGAACAGGATTAAAAAAAATTCTAGATATATGCGCACATTTACATTGACAGTTGAATTATTTTTTGTGATTGATCATGTGTAGGCTATATTTTCCGATAAGATTATTCGTCTTATGCTGTAAGAAAAAAAAATTCTGTCAAACAAGTTTAAAATAGTTTGTTTAAGTAGGTTCAGGCTGCAACAAAACACTAACGTCGATGTAGCTGAAATGATTTTATCATTGATGTAGTAATAAAAAATAATTATTACAAATTTTACTGATATTTAATTTGCAATTTTTAGTTACATTTTAATTCCTGCTAAATAGTATATAATTCAACCCATGATTTAAATAACATCTAAACGACGGTTTTTATTAACTGATCACGTTTTCCGGCCACCAGGATCAATTTTTCAATTGAGAAGCCCATCCACCAGATACACCAGCAATTAATCACAACAATTTAGGCTTTAAATTATTTGTTGCTGGTTTCGAAATACTAATGGCAACTTTGAGTTCACTTTCTCAGAATTGCGAATCATCTTGTCGAATCACCCTCCAACCCTTGGTATGATAAAGAATGTAAATCCTTGAAGTATGTTGTTAATAATATCGCTAAGCATAGAGACTTTACCGCACAGCAAGACGAATATAATATACTGTTACGACAATATAAGCAATTAATCCAAAGAAAGAAAAGACAATACCAGCAAGCCAAACTTAGTGAGCTGGATAATATGAGAACAGAAGATCCTAATTCTTACTGGAAATTCTGGAAATCCTTAAATCCTAGAAATGTCACTACAGGGCCTACCTTGGAAGACTTTGTGAACTATTTTGAACAACAAGTCTACCCGCCCCATGTGGATTATTTTGACTATGAACACATGAATAATATTATAAAGCAAGTTACGTCATTCCAACATAATGTAGAGCACGATAAATCCAATATGACACAGTTCCTAAACAGTCCCATAACTGCGGAAGAAATTAAAAAGGCGATTCAAAAGTTAAAATGCAAGAAAGCAGCGGGTGTAGATGGTATTTCTGCCGAATTTTACAAATATGGATGTAATGAGCTCTTGCCAGCATTAGAATTGTTGTTCAATACCATTCTTACCAATGGAGAATATCCATCTAGATGGGCTACCGGTATAATCCACCCGGTCCACAAAAAGGGGGACCATGGCGTTCCAGATAATTACAGAAAAATCACAGTCATGCCGTGTATTGGGAAACTATTTGAATCTATACTTAATAACAGACTCTCATTTAAAAACGAAGTATGTAATGATAATGATCCCTATCAAGCTGGTTTTAAAACCAATTCGCGAACTACGGACAATCTATTCATACTATGTGCCATCATAGATAAACAAAGGTGTCTTTCTAAACCCCTGTATACATGCTTTGTCGATTTCACAAAAGCATTTGACTATATTGATAGAACAGCATTATACTACAAATTATTGAACAGGGGAATAGACGGCAATTTGCTAAACATAATAAAAAACATGTTTTCTAAAGCAGAGTGCCGTGTAAAATGGGACTCGCGTATCAGTGACATATTAAAAAGCGAATTTGGAGTTCTACAAGGCGGTATGCTCAGTCCCAAACTATTCACGGAATTTTTACAAGACATATCCGCATCATTTGACCAAGATCAAGGTATCGCTGTGGACACCTTACTAATGGTATATCTGTTATTTGCAGATGACCTTGTCCTTTTTTCAGAATCTACCGAGGGATTAAAAAACAGCTAACTGCCCTGTATTCATATGCTTCCCTATGGCATATCATAGTTAGCATTCCTAAAACAAAAGTTCTTATCTTTAATGAACGTTACACAACAGTTTGTGGAAGCTTCCACTATGGTGATAACATTATAGAAAAGGCTGAACAATATAAATACCTTGGTGTAGTGTATAGCACCAAGTCCGCTAATAACGTGTTAAAAGAAACTTTTTCTCATCTTGCTTCCCAAGCTGGGAAAGCAATCTTTGCTCTACGTAAACAGTCCCGTCCTGTGGTCGGTAAATTGTCACCCACTATTGCGTTCAAGGTATTTGATTGCCAAATATTGCCCATACTAGAATATGGAAGTGATATATGGTATACAGGCGATGATGTTACCGATCTGGAAAAAATCCATCTAAAATTTATTAAATCCACACTTGGCGTTAGAAAGCAAACACCTACTCCTGCAATATATGGGGACACGGGTCGATTTCCACTGATCATCCGGCAACACATAAAAGCTGTAAAATATTGGTGTAGAATTCTAAAATTATCTCGGAGCCATCCAGTCAGAATTGCCTACAATATGCTACTTGAGCTAGATGCCATTGGCTTCACGAACTGGTGTTCCCGTATTCGCTCTGTCCTCGAAAGAACCGGGCTAGATCAAACTTGGGAATCACAGAATATTGGGGATACAAATAAATTCATGCTTTCATTTAAAGAATCAATAGTTAGAATAGAAATTGTGGAGAAAGTGGAGAAAAGATATTGAGAGCTCGAGTAAGCTGCGCACATATGCATTAGTAAAAAAATATTTCTGTGTTGAACCATATATCTTGCACATAAGGGGGAACCACCTCATAACAGCAATGGCATGATATCGAATGAGCTCACATGATCTAAATATAGAAAGAGGACGATTCAATAATCCAATCACTCCAAAAAATCAGCGAATATGCACAAGGTGTCAATTAAACGAAATTGACGATGAAATACATCTTCTTCTCCACTGTTGCGCTATGAAGAATGAACGCGAAATCTTGTATGATTCTGTAGCCGCAATTATCAATATACAACCGACAAATGAAATGTTTCTAGGAATTATGACATCTAGAGACATAACAGTGGTGAAGTCACTAGCGCAATTTATTTATGGTTGCTTTAAACAAATTAAGGGCTAAAACTACTGAGTATAGTAAATCTGTCACCTGTCGCTATATTATTCATATTATCATGCCCTCATGACCTGACTTGGGTATTACCACATATCAAGACGGTTGTTGCTCTCGGATCTTATTATTTGGCTTTTTGGGGCCGGTTAGGGACGTTTCCGTCGCCTTTGTTATCAGACGAGGTGGGGCCTTATGGAGGATTTCAGGGTTGCTATGTCAACTGATTTTCTCCATGAGGTCGGGAATGTTTTTCTTCGATTGTAACTCCGAGTATGTGGTTCTAACTAGGTCGTGATTGAAACAGTATGAATTAAACAATATAGTGAATTATAAAAAGGCTTAATGTTTTTGTGCGAGGGCCATGTCCTGCGTGAATTGCACAAATAATTTTTAAACGCCATTACTACTGTTATTACGTCGTTAAGTTTGCACCACTAGTCAATCTCAGGGAATCTCCGCGCTCATAGCGACTGTGCTTGCATGGTCACATGACACGGAGCTACCTGTTTATGCCATATTTATTGTACTTGCATGATATTATATTTAATTTTAAAAAATCCCATATAATTTTTACCATTGGCTTATTGCATACTCCAGTTACTGTAGCATAATTATGCACTTGTATATATTTTAGGTTTCTACGCTTTCCAGAGTGTCTTTTTTGCTACTATATATAATTAGTATGTCATACGTAGTAGCTATTTTATCTCTGGTTTTGGTGCGGGAAACAAAATGATAGACCTCTATGTTATCTTGGCAATGCCTTTTAAATTATTTTTAGTAGTAGTCATTTATATTATCGAAATACCCAGTTTTTATTTTGGCAATGCCACTTAACATGATTTTAGTTGTGTATGTCATACCATGTATATTATCATATGATTTTAACAAACTAACAATCTTGTATATACATGTACATATATCTCTTTCATTTCTATGACAAATAAGTCTGTAATGACTTTTCTTTTCTGTCAATAAAATATCTGTCTGTCTGTCGAAGCTATCATTGATAAACACATGTGATACTGTGACAAATGTCTAAATTGGTAGGGGTAGAATACCATATTTGATTCGATCAATCCTGCAATTTCTATATGTTGAAGTAACAGGGTCATCTTTACAAACACCCATAAAACTGGCCTTAATAGTTTAGCACTTGCTTTCCTGCATAGGCCAATAGCGGTAACTGCTTACTTCTCAAGTAAGTAGTTACAACTATTTGTTTTGTAATTTTGTAAGACAATATAATATTTTAGTTTACTTAGCTTCTGACCAATACATATATTTTTAAGACAGATACAAAAAATATACACATTATATTATTATATACAACATTAGTCGTGCTGCGCTAGAACAAAACGCCTCTGCAAGCAAGGCAGCAACTATAATTATATTCATTTTTGTACAAAAAGTATAAGCGTAAAAAGTATAAACAAATAATCTACATAATATATGCTTACCGCGCCAAAACCAGAGATAAAATAACAATAAACAACATAAAGCAATATATATTCACCCACTCGTACACCATGGGCTACTTTAATAATTACTCACGATACAGTATTAATAATTAATGATAAGAAGAACAAAACTTCTATGGCACTGGTTTTTGGTCAGTCCATTCACTGTGCTGTCTATTGTTAACCTTTTCACTACCATACATGACGGAAATTTCCGTCGTCATTCGTCAATGAACGTAACCATAAAATGACACAAATTTTCGTCAAATATATACTACATTTATGTATTTTTCGTCATTTGAAGCTGGAAATTGCGTTAGCAATTCCAGCTTCAAATGACGAAAAATAGAACTCCTACACCAGTATATCTGGATCCTGGCATGCACCCCGGACCTGGAAGTCAAAGGGTTAATAAGATGCTTTCACAATAAATTAGGGTTCAAGCAATTTTTTGAATGATACAAGTGCCTACGGATATGTTATATTATGCTATTCCATAAATTGGGTGCTACAACCGCGAAAACACGATCTCAATCTGAAATTATGTGCACTAGCTGACCAGATTCACTGGACCGAACACTCCTCGGTCCAATCACTTTGACCCTACGGTATGTGAGAAGAATACTTTTGAAAATAATCCTTTCGGATAATTGTGTATACAGTGTTGTACATCGCATGTCTACATGATTGGTTTGATTCATAGAACTTGTCAGGGGGCACTCAACACGTTCACACAAATAAAATGGCTCTATTATCCATCTCCGTTGCCAATATATCGGTATTGAACACCCCATGCTATGGTTACTGGGCCACAGTTCCCTCCCAATACATGTTAAATTAAATATGCTACATAGCCTGCTGCGTTAAATTATGTCTTAAAGTAAAATTTAAATTAAAACGCCTCGCTACAAATTATACATCATCCCTTGATGATCATATATTATCGTCGTGTATAGTCGGTGGGCTGATATCTATAAATTTGAATTTCGCCTAACTCTCATGACAATTATGTTTTTCTCGGTCTCATTTTGAAGAAAAATATATCACCTTTCATTTGAGACCAGGTAACCCTCTGAGAAAGAAGTATTTTGAAGTCAAATAGATACCTACCCTCTGGTATCTGAAAGTAATGAAAAATAGTGTTTCATATTTTTTTTACAATGTGAAATTCGGGTTTAGTTCAAACAAAATGTATTAATTTCAACATAAATTGATGCTGAACCATAAAAATATGGTGCAATTTTTTTAATTGAGCTTACATTTTACTATATAGACCCTTTAATCTCTAGGGGTTTGATATTTTTGATTACTTAAAAAAACGTATACCACGTCAAATTAAAGGGATTTTTCAGATAACCCCATGCAATGTCATACCTTGTCATATACCCTGTCATATTTGTTACATTATTACATTGGATAAAAATGTCAGAGAAGGTTAAAATTGAGCAAAATATATGTGTACATATAAAAATAGATAAGTGGTAAAATAATTACATATACTGTTTATTTGAAAATGGTAATACTGCAAATTACATGTTTATGCATGAGCTCATATGTATTGATAAAATTACATTTGGCTTATTTGTGTATACATCTATATAAATAAATATAAATTACACTTTAAGCGCCAAATCGGATGGATATTTGTAACCACTTGAAGTTATGTCCCGCTATCTCAAAACTCAACATTAATTGTTTTTAATTTTTACATAATGTGCGTTGATAAAAAATAAAAACAATAATAATAGGCGTGATTTATGATCAATGGGTTACATTATTTTTAAAAGTAAACTTAGAAAAAAACAACCAACGACATTTGAAATTTAAGAGGTATCATGTTTTAATGTGAGAATATGGACTGTTTTGTGAGGACACCCTATGCTTAAGTGGGGTATTGGGATGATTGCTAATAGTAGTACTTTTTACCCCCATCCGGGGAGGGTCACAGGGATCGGTTTTGTCTGTCGCATGCTTTACAGCATGCCTCCACGAGTCTGGCCATAATCTTCGGGCGGATTGAAAAGTGGCGTACCCTGGCTCTTCTATTCGACAACGGTGATAATGCAGCTTCCGTATCAGTGCAGGCGCTGTCAGCACTGCAGGCACTGATGTTGGCTGTGATAGCCTTGAAACAACCGGCAATAGAATGTTAGACATTATGTTTCTTACGTGGGATGAATGGAGTTAATAACCCTTGGTATTGTTACCCTAGGGACTATCTGACCCGAGGATAGCGAAGCTGTGCGAAGTGCCACGGAGTTTCAGCGGTAAATTGCATACAATTGACTATAATTTTTTTATCGTGTTACAATGCCACTTAAATTACTATTTGTGCCGAGAAATGACGCAAAGCCATAATGTACTACTACCTATGTTTAAGTGAGAACAATTATGTCATTTTACCAACAATATTTTGTGCTACAATGTTGGGTAATGGCAATAAATCGACAGAATATAATATTATCTTTTAATATAATGCATAATGATTGCGGAATATGACAACATAATGTTAGAATATAGTTATATATTTTTAAAAAGGTGATATTGTGATGACAGCATATGGGATGACACTGCTAAGACATGAGAATACTCTGACTATTGTTCGCCAAATAGATTGGTATTTCAGGATTTAGCATTACAATTTTGGGATATGGTATATTAGGGCCAGAATAAATAAAGCTCTATAATGACAAGTTATATCGCCATAGTGCTCAGAAAAGACAATAGTGTCAGTATATTGCATTATAATACCAGGAATCTGACAATATGCTGTCGGCATAATACATTATAATGTCAAACTGTGCAATAACAATGTCAGGGTATGACATTATGATGATAAGATATGACATTACAATGTCAGGAAATACTGTTTAGTTTTCAGGATGTTTCCTTTTAATGTCAGGATGCGGCACAATATTGTAATATATGCTATCAAACTCATAAGTCAGGATATGACATTTTTATATAGGGACATGACAGTGTAATTTAAAATAAATGGGAATACAACTTCAAAGAATGACATCAATAGGCTGGAATAGCATTTCGCTATATTGCAGAGTACATGTATTTTTAAAATTTGATAATGGGATGTTATGAGAGTTAATTATATATTTAGAAATATTTAATTTTAATTTTGTGATAATTTATACAGTATAATATCAGAATCTGGTATTGCCAGTACATCATATTCTAATTGTATATTAATTAAAGCATTAAATGAGCGGATATTACACAATAATGTCAGAATATATAACATCAAGATTATCTTCATTGTCAGTATATGACATTTTAGTGAAGTTAGGTGTTGAGATAATGTTAATTTTTTTATGTGTCTTTAATGTCAGGGTGCGATATTTTAATGTCAGCATATGTTTTTGCAAGACAGGATATAGCTACATTATTTTAAAATCACTGCATTATACCCGAAATGTCAGGATATGACAATATAAAGATGTCCTGGATAGCTTATTTGGCTGTACTCGGCTCTGAGGGATATTCTATCCACGATATGGCATATTACCCATGTCCAGTATATGACAATAATGTCGGTATATGTCATTTTAATCACATTTTATTATTCACATGTCATCAAAAGGTTAGGATTTGGGAGCAAATTTTCAAAATATGGAACTATAATCCCAAAACACGACATTTTCGGTAATGTCGGCCTCAAGGATTCGAGGAGCTGATGCTTTCGGCCCTCAAGGGTTAGAGGAGATTGTAATATCGACCCTCAAGGATTAGAGGAGCTGATAATATCGGCCCTCAAGGGTAAGAGGAGCTGGTAATATCGGTCCTCGTGGGCTAGAGGAGCTGGGGCCGTATTCTCGTACAATAATAGTTAAGATGAGATCGTATCTTAAATCAAGTTAAGATTGTCGTAGCTAAGTCAGATCTTAATTTGTTATTCTCGAACGAGTTACACTTAACCTTAGCTAAGATCTTAACTCCCTGTGTTTTACTAAAAATCGGCTAAATTTCCGTGTGACGGAGACGTGTACTATAATTAGAACACACAACGATCAGCGCCAGTGGTATTCTATTGTATTTACTGGGCATTCTCTGACATATAGTCGTCTTGATTCAGTGCACACAGCTGTATTATTAGATCTGAACTCACTATGCTACGACCATTGTTGTGATCGTCTATTACTCATTTCAGTACGTCTGAAGAAGGAGGGCGGGGGCCCTAGGGTAGTGGTTAGCACCGCTGCCTTTCACGCTAGAGTTCGGGGGTCGTTTCCCGGTCTCGGCGGTTTGAAAGAAAGAAAAATGTTTCTTCCCCATCCACTCGTGAAACTCAGTATTGTGGGGAGCCTCCGTGACCAAGAGGTAGCGTGCTCGGCCAGGGTTTGAATTTTTATTCTTGTGTCAGGAGGGCAGTGTCATCTCACTCATCTCACCATCCTCAAGAAGTTTTCCTGGCCCAATGTGGCCTGTATGTGCTCAAAAGTGGCCTAAAGCCCGATTCATTTCATTTCATTTTGTCTAAAGATGAACCCCGCGCTAAAAGAGTAAAATATTTAAAATTCCCGTAGACCCATGACATAGGTATTCAAATGAAGCGAAAAAAAAAACGAATTGGGCCAACACTGGTTCAAGGTAGATATACATTTTTAATGTCCCACCCTGTATACAGTTCATATAAAGTTATAAAAACAAACAGGTCACTCATTATATAGATTTGCAAGATACATTGATATTACAAGGTCAATATTGAACCAGCCACGGGCCAATGTTCTGTTTTTTTTCATCCTGCTGCAGCGTTTTTTTCCCGTTGCACGAATACACTAATATTTTTGAAGAGAACAGGGTGGTGTTTTCTGGCGAATAATCCTTAGTGTGTCATTTTGCATATCCGAAAAATTACTTTGTTTTCACACCAAGGGTTTTAGAACTAGTAATAATAATACATGTAGTTTATTATTTTTACTCTTGGTACAAAGCATATAAAAATATACATAGAATATAAATACATTTTGCATGTTAAGCACCGTAACAAATCCTCATATTTTCTGATTTGAGACCAAACATTTGCGAATCCTGTTTAAACAGACATTTTGGTCCCAATAACAGTGATTTGATCAGCTGATAAAACGGATTAAAAACAACTGTTTTTCGCGATTAGCGCTTCAGGGGTTAACACGTTCAGTGCGGGGGCCGTCATTCGAAGTCAGAATCTGACGTCTATAGGCGTCAGATTCTGACGACTAAAGTCGATCCTCGCACTGGAAGGTTAAAATATTTCTAATGGTCGTATACCCATGACATAGGTATTCTAATGAATCAGAAAGAGCTGAATAAGACATTTATGATGGTTTAAAACTGAAGTAAACCCTTTAGTCTCCTTGATTGTACACAATTAATTCAGCACTGTAAGGGTTGATATTTGAGCCGCCACTGGCCAATGTGCCGTGTTTTCTGCCTATTGATCTATCAGCTGTCAGTTAAACAGACGGCATACTCCTATTAGAAATAATGTAGCATCATGCAGCAGGCATGGGACATCGGCCCAAAGACGTTCCACCCTTAACCCTTTGGGCCCTCACGATGCATTAAAACATCATTTTAAATCACTGAAAACAGACTTAATTGTCCTACAACTAGGGGTTTTAGAATTAAAAATTCCATGAAACTGGTTTACCAATACATGGCAATTTTCTTTAATTTTTCACCCACTTCAAGTCATCTTCATCCACTACAAGTCGAAGGTTTTTTCAATTTAAATCATCATAAATCTCTTATCTAGCTCGTTCTGATTCATTTGAATACATATGTTATGGGTCTACGGCTATTGTAAATATTTTTTAGTCTCACAGCGCGAGGATCGACTGTATAGACGTCTGCATCTGACGTCTACACACGTCAGATTTTGACGTATAATGTCGATCCCCGCACTGTAAGAGTTAATTCCTCACTGATTCATCAGTTCACATGTACCTGCGATGCACTCCATACTCCGTAAACTTGTCATGCGTGATACTCTTTCAAGCAAGTTGTCATGCGTGATATTCTCTCTGACATGGTGTCCTTATTTCTAAAGTATCATCAACAAATGCATATGACAACCAGTAATTCAGAGTTTTCGCATATTTAGCTATGTCAAAAGAGTTCTAAATGTTTCTAAGGAATATTTGAATAGCTGTTGTACCACCTTGGAAGCACATGTACGAATTGAGATCGATTTGGTTTGTAACTAATGCAAAATAGATGTCTGTTCACGAAATATCGGCATTAGTATAGACACGATTTCAGTTTTTTTCAACATCGATAAACATACCGCGTCCAAAAAATATGAAATTCATTCTTGTCTAATAAATCAAGTCACTATCTGGGAAATATGCAAATTAAAAAATGCCACTGGTTGAAATTTATCATCACATTTTAACAAATATGCACAAAGAATGATATTGTGATATTTGGATTTTGCGTTTAGCAATTGACGGCCATCTTGGAATATGCAAATTGAAAAATGTCACTGGATGAAATTTAGTACTCCCGGTGGAAGTGATGACTCTAGCCTCTGCTGAACATAAATCAATTAGAATATAAATTTCTGTATGAATTTCCACGTAAGGTTAAATTTACGAATTTTCTGCCTGACTGCATTGCATTGCTTAACTGATTTATTAATCAGATTTTTATCATTATTTTGCTAACCGCCTTATTATTATTGTTTCAGCTTGGTTCATGGATGTCAAAATGCTTCAACATTCTCGTGCTCCTTGTCCTCGGATTTTCCAACTAACAATAGTTAGTTTATTTGTCTACGTGTGTCTCATATATATTTGGCATAAACTCGAAGAACCCATTTCGTTGAATTCGCTTTCAGACACAATTAGACTATTTGACAAAGTAATATGGAATAACACCATACTGGAAGAAGAGAGACGCAATTTACATCATGAAAAATTCAGTGATAATGTTGCGCACCCTGAGCTACCAACAAAACTGAATACCAGAAAATTAGACATTTGATGCAATATCTTGATGGAATATTTACAGCCAATAACATTACTTATATACTCGCGTATGGCACGCTGCTGGGGTCGTACATATCTCATGACATACTTCCATGGGATGATGACCTAGATCTACTGGTCAAGCTGTCAGACAAAGAAAAGCTATTAAGTCTGTTTGAAAGTGGTTCAAAATACCCTTATATTAAAGCCATGGTGAATACTAATGCTTATTTTCGTGCACATATCCTTAAGGTTTACGACATCAGAAGTGTCCATGCTGGTGAATATCCCTGGAACTGGCCATTTGCTGATGTGACATTTTATGAAGAAAATGACAACAGTGTCTGGGCAGCAGACAACCAGTTTAAAGTAAATCGTAGCAGCTTCTATCCGTTACACCTGCGGCCATTTTCAGGAATGTGGTTGCCAAGTCCCAGAGATCCACGTCTGCTGCTCCAAATGAAATACAGGCAGTTCAAATGTAAGCCGGACAATTATGACCATAAACACGAGATGTCACTTTCATACTGGAATAAAATGTTCCCGTCGTTTATCCAAACTGTTAATTGTAGGTCAGTAGTGGGATATTATCCATTTGTACACAGAACTGTACATAAAAAAGGTGTTAACGAAACTCTTAAAATCGGTGAATTGGATATTTACAAAGTGTTTGTGGATGAACCGCACACAGGGAAATCAGTCCAACCTTTTAATTTGACATGACCCCATTTCAATGCTTTATCAATTTAGTCAAAATATTTGTATTTTTTTTACAGTATACTTACATCAGGATAACATTGTAGCTAGGACACTGGTAGAAGATATTCACGGCATTTGAAAAATATTAACAATGTCAAGATATTGAAAAAAGGTGAATCTGACCGAACACAATCATTGTGTCAAGATTATGTAAAACACTTGGATCCTTGCTAAGATTAACCTACATATCAAAATGTCTCAATCACACTTAACATGTATAATATGTTTACACATAAATCAATTTAATTTATGCGCACACATATCAACCTACCCATGTGTTTCTCTATATCACAGCATACCATTAAGCCGAATTACATATATCTACTCCACCCAACTACTACTCTTATTATTAACACTGCAATCACGTGACCTACCCATATGACCACTGGCTAGCAACTATTCAGCCCTGAAGAAGCGACATTGACAACAACACTTAAAATGAGGGAATACACAATAGATCTGATATTCAATGTAACACTGTCAGGTTTGTAACACTGTACGGTTTAATGATGAGCCAGACAGTGACAGTGGTTCTGTGTATCGCCACGACCCCACCCCATCATCAGCTACAGCCATTCCCACTACAATGCCCACTGAAAACAAGGACTAGGAGAGAAGCAGACAGCCTAGGAGACATCTAATCACACTCCAACAGTGCAGAATCAAATTCACCAGAGCACACCTCAACAAAGCAGTTTACTCTACAACAGCGGGTGAAGAAATGTGTGTATGATTCACTTACCCCCTTAATGAAGTTACTCAGATAAATAGTTGTACTTAAATGTGATAATTAAGCATTAATCAATTCCCATGCTGATCACGACTATTGTCGTTTTTAATATGTTTTATTATTTCAGCAAATCACTGATATTGGGAATGAAATGAGTGTTTAAACATTAACATTTGGTAATAATTCGTCTCAAAATAAACAAATACGAGTAATTTTCAGTCACTTCAAGTTGTGGATCGCAGTAGCGAGACACAACTTCAAGTGAGTAAAAATTTAAATAATTAACTTAGCAGGATAAGGGTTGAACTAATATCCTATACAATTTAGTGAAAATGCTGAAGCGGAAGATAATAATATGATTTTAATTAAACTGGTGAGATTAGTCAATATGTATTTTAAGTGAAAGTGCATTTATGTGATACAAATAGCAATTGCTCTTTATACAACAGTCCCTTCCGGGGTTATAATTAGTATTCAAAATACATTGCAGTATAACGACAGGTTTGTAAGCGTGGACACATAGCATGGAGTCTGTATTGAGTAGTTTCCCTGTGATTCTCCAAGAATCGACCTTACAACGCTGAAATATTTTTTTTTAAAAACCATGGATATCATACATGTCTCAATTAGCACTTTCTGCTTCATTTTAATACCTATGTTATGGGTCTATTCTCATTATATATATCTTACTTTTTCAATGCGGGGATAGACATTGGACTGTACTGTCTTCGACATTAGGATGTTCCCAACAACATTAAATCTCTAAAAAGATATATTTAGTAAGCTTGTGTCAACGTCAGCGAGTAATAAAACATCTGTCAAGCTCACTTCAATCGGTAAAAATTAATCAGTACTGAGTATAACTAATAAAACTGAAGTGTACAGATTATGCATTTTTATTTAAATAAGTAGATTGTAAATTGGAATGTGCAGTATACAATTTGAATATATTTTGTATTATTATGATGTGATAACTGTCCATCTTAAAATATGCCATATGTACATATGTATGCAGATCTTATGAAATAAAACTATTTTCTACTGTATATTTATCCTTATTATTAATTAAAGTGTTAAAGTATTATTTCACTGATTATCAACACAAACTAAGTAAAACTCAAAAATAAAATTAGTGTTGGAAGGTTTTCTGGAATGGAATGTAATGTGATTATCATGCTTGTCATGTGATCATGTGAGCGTACCAAGTGTCGTCTGATGAGAGATAACAATAGAAAGGTCAAGACCTACAGACATTGGCCTGCAAGCAAAATGGTACCGAGATATCAGATAAACAGGATTAAAAAAAATTCTAGATATATGCGCACATTTACATTGACAATTGAATTATTTTTTGTGATTGATCATGTGTAGGCTATATTTTCCGATAAGATTATTCGTCTTATGCTGTAAGAAAAAAAAATTCTGTCAAACAAGTTTAAAATAGTTTGTTTAAGTAGGTTCAGGCTGCAACAAAACACTAACGTTGATGTAGCTGAAATGATTTTATCATTGATGTAGTAATAAAAAATAATTATTACAAATTTTACTGATATTTAATTTGCAATTTCTAGTTACATTTTAATTCCTGCTAAATAGTATATAATTCAACCCATGATTTAAATAACATCTAAACGACGGTTTTTATTAACTGATCACGTTTTCTGACTGGCTGGATCAGTTTTTCAATTGAGAAGCCCATCCACCAGATACACCAGCAATTAATGACAACAATTTAGGCTTTAAATTATTTGTTGCTGGTTTCGAAATACTAATGGCAACTTTGAGTTCACTTTCTCAGAATTGCGAATCATCTTGTCGAAGCTATCATTGATCAACACATGTGATACTGTGACAAATGTCTAAATTGGTAGGGGTAGAATACCATATTTGATTCAATCAATCCTGCAATTTCTATATGTTGAAGTAACAGGGTCATCTTTACAAACACCCATAAAACTGGCCTTAATAGTTTAGCACTTGCTTTCCTGCATAGGCCAATAGCAGTAACTGCTTACTTCTCAAGTAAGTAGTTACAACTATTTGTTTTGTAATTTTGTAAGACAATATAATATTTTAGTTTACTTAGCTTCTGACCAATACATATATTTTTAAGACAGATACAAAAAATATACACATTATATTATTATATACAACATTAGTCGTGCTGCGCTAGAACAGGCCTCTGCAAGCTAGGCAGCAACTATAATTATATTCATTTATGTACAAAAAGAATAAGCGTAAAAAGTATAAACAAATAATCTACATAATATATGCTTACCGCGCCAAAACCGGAGATAAAATAACAATAAACACCATAAAGCAATTTTCACCCACTCGTACACGATGGGCTCCTTTATTAATTACTCACGATACAGTATTAATAATTAATGATAAGAAGAACAAAACTTCTATGGCACTGGTTTTTGGTCAGTCCATTCACTGTGCTGTCTATTGTTAATAAGATGCTTTCACAATAAATTAGGGTTCAAGCAATTGTTTGAATGATACAAGTGCCTACGGATATGTTATATTATGCTATTCCATAAATTGGGTGCTACAACCGCGAAAACACGATCTCAATCTGAAATTATGTGCACTAGCTGACCAGATTCACTGGACCGAAGACTCCTCGGTCCAATCACATTGACCCTGCGGTATGTGAGAAGAATACTTTTGAAAATAATCCTTTCGGATAATTGTGTATACAGTGTTGTACATCGCATGTCTACATGATTGGTTTGATTCATAGGACTTGTCAGGGGGCACTCAACACGTTCACACAAATAAAATGGCTCTATTATCCATCTCCGTTGCCAATATATCGGTATTGAACACCCCATGCTATGGTTACTGGGCCACAGCTCCCTCCCAATACATGTTAAATTAAATATGCTACATAGCCTACTGCGTTAAATTATGTCTTAAAGTAAAATTTAAATTAAAACTTCTCGCTACAAATTATACATCGTCCCTGGATGATCATATATTATCGTCGTGTATAGTAGGTGGGCTGATATCTATAAATTTGAATTTCGCCTAACTCTCATGACAATTATGTTTCTTGGTCTCATTTTGAAGAAAAATATATTACTTTTCATTTGAGACCGAGTAACCCTCTGAGAAATTGTCCGAAAGAAGTATTTTGAAGTCAAATAGATACCTACCCTCTGGTATCTAAAAGTAATGAAATATAGTGTTTTATATTTTTTTCACAATGTGAAATTCGGGTTTAATTCAAACAAAATGTATAAATTTTAACATAAATTGATGCTGAACCATAAAAATATGGTGCAATTTTTTTATGTGAGCTTACATTTTACTATATAGAACCTTTAATCTCTAGGGGTTTGATATTTTTGATTACTTAAAAAAACGTATACCACGTCAAATTAAAGGGATTTTTCAGATAACCCCAAGCAATGTCATACCTTGTCATATACCCTGTCATATTTGTTACAATATTACATTGGATAAAAATGTCAGAGAAGGATAAAATCTGCGTACATATAAAAATAGATAAGTGGTAAAATAACTTACATATACAGTTTATTTGAAAATGGTAATACTGCAAATAACATGTTTATGCATGAGCTCATATGTATTGATAAAATTACATTTGGTTTATTTATGTATACATCTATATAAATAAATATAAATTACACTTTAAGCGCCAAGTCGGATGGATATTTGTAACCACTTGAAGTTATGTCCCGCTATCTCAAAACTCAACATTAGTTGTTTTTATTTTTTACATAATGTGCGTTGATAAAAAATAAAAACAATAATAATAGTCGTGATTTATGATCGATGGGTTACATTATTTTTAAAAATAAATTTAGAAAAAAACAACCAACGACATTTAAAATTTAAGAGGTATTATGTTTTAATGTGAGAATATTGACTGTTTTGTGAGGACATCTTATGCTTAAGTGGGGTATTGGGATGATTGCTAATAGTAGTACTTTTTACCCCCATCCGGGGAGTGTCACAGGGATCTGTTTTGTCTATCGCATGCTTTACAGCATGCCTCCACGAGTCTCGCCATAATCTTCGGGCGGATTGAAAAGTGGCGTACCCTGGCTCTTCTATTCAACAACGGTGATAATGCAGCTTCTGTATCAGTGCAGGCGCTGTCAGCACTGCAGGCACTGATGTTGGCTGTGATAGCCTTGAAACAACCGGCAATAGAATATTAGACATTATGTTTCTTACGTGGGATGAATGGAGTTAATAACCCTTGGTATTGTTACCCTAGGGACTATCTGTCCCGAGGATAGCGAAGCTGTGCGAAGTGCCACGGTGTTTCAGCGGTAAATTGCATACAACTGACTACAATTTTTTTATCGTGTTACAATGCCACTTAAATTACTATTTGTGCCCAGAAATGACGCAAAGCCATAATGTACTACTACCTATTTTTAAGTGAGAACAATTATGTCATTTTACCAACAATATTTGTGCTACAATGCTGGGTAATGGCAATAAATCGACAGAATATAATATTATCTTTTAATATAATGCATAATGATTGCAGAATATGACAACATAATGTTAGAATATAGTTATATATTTTTAAAAGGTGATATTGTGATGACAGCATATGGGATGACACTGCTAAGACATGAGAATACTCTGACTATTGTTTGCCAAATAGATTGGTATTTCAGGATTTAGCATTACAATTTTGGGATATGGTATATTAGGGCCAGAATAAATAAAGCTCTATAATGACAAGTTATATCGCCATAGTGCTCAGAAAAGACAATAGTGTCAGTATATTGCATTATAATACCAGGAATCTGACAATATGCTGTCGGCATAATACATTATAATGTCAAACTGTGCAATAACAATGTCAGGGTATGACATTATGATGATAAGATATGACATTACAATGTCAGGAAATACTGTTTAGTTTTCAGGATGTTTCCTTTTAATGTCAGGATGCGGCACAATATTGTAATATATGCTATCAAACTCATAAGTCAGGATATGACATTTTTATATAGGGACATGACAGTGTAATTTAAAATAAATGGGAATACAACTTCAAGGAATGACATCAATAGGCTGGAATAGCATTTCGCTATATTGCAGTGTACATGTATTTTTAAAATTTGATAATGGGATGTTATGATAGTTAATTATATATTTAGAAATATTTCATTTTAATTGTGTGATAATTTATACAGCATAATATCAGAATCTGGTAATGCCAGTACATCATATTCTAATTGTATATTAATTAAAGCATTAAATGAGCGGATATTACACAATAATGTCAGAATATATAACATCAAGATTATCTTCATTGTCAGTATATGACATTTTAGTGAAGTTAGGTGTTGAGATAATGTTAATTTTTTTATGTGTCTTTAATGTCAGGGTGCGATATTTTAATGTCAGCATATGTTTTTGCAAGACAGGATATAGCTACATTATTTTAAAATCATTGCATTATACCCGAAATGTCAGGATATGACAATATAAAGATGGTTTGGATAGCCTATTTGGCAGTACTCGGCTCTGAGGGATATTCTATCCACGATATAGCATATTACCCATGTCCGGTATATGACAATAATGTCGGTATATGTCATTTTAATCACATTTTATTATTCACATGTCATCAAAAGGTTAGGATTTGGGAGCAAATTTTCAAAATATGGAACTATAATCTCAAAACACGACATTATAATATTTAGATATGACAGCGCAATGTTAAAAACCAAAAATTAAAAGTATGTATTATGATATCCATACATCGCACCATAATGACAGTATATCATGCATATGGCTATATAATTTCAGGATATGTCATTATTTTGTCAAGATAACATTTTGTATTGTTGGGATATATCATAATAGCAGCACAATATGCCAAGATGTTGTTCTACAGTCAGTGTGGGACTATGTCGTGATCTGTTATGTAGATTCTGTTAATCCGAAATAGGCTTTTCTATATGCTTGAGAAATACATTACGCACACCCTTTAAATACTACGTATCTCCGTGTTGCGGTTTAGCGACTATGGTTATTAATGGGAAAGGCAATTCGTGGGTAGGCTTAATCATTATATCCCGCTGATGAGCTATTTTACATCCTAGATTACCCTTTTCACTCCAATATAGTTCATATGTTTTACATAAATTACAAGCTTTCTTTCTTTTTTTCGCATCAGGAGCGGTATTTGTAAACATGAGTGTTTTTCTAAGAAAACAAACAATTAACATAACATTGCGCCGTTTCTGATGCATTTGGATAGACCTACATATGTGCACACGGTTAAATAAATAACCATATTATTTTGGTTTATCTTTTTTATATTGACTAATTTTATTCTTGAAAACTGAATTACCGCTAATCTATCCGAATGTACATGTCCGTTTTTTCTTCTATTTTCTCCAGACCGGTGTATGAGTTTTAGAGTTACCAGGGAATATTTTACCTCCTTTCAAACCAGCGACGAAGCCCATGAAGGGGGTAGAGTTTTTTAACCCTCACCCTTAGTTCCAAGAAGCCTTATGTGGATTAAAAATTAGGGTTGTACGTACCACTATTCAAACTTATTTTAATGTTATTCTTGAGCAAAGTGGACACCAGCAGACTAAATGGCATAACATACACCGATTTATGTGCACATGGTTTGAGTAATGATCGTTCAAGTCATTACAAGTGGTTCTAGCTAGACAAAAAATAAAGGTGTTAGAACATATTAAATATCATACCCCTAGATTTTAAAGGTCTAGAAAATAAAATTAAATCTTCTTTAAAAAATGACACTTTTTTTCGAATCAGCATTAATAATTATGTTACAATTGAAAAAGCTATTTTTGAATTAAATTTAAATATCATCTTTTGATTCTTATATCAAAGGATCGACGTTATCTATTTGGCTCCAAGTTAGTTATTTTAGACAATTTTTTCACAATAATTTAAACTTTTGGTCGTCAATCTATTTATTCGTTTTTTAATTTTGCTCAGCACACATAACTGTACAAAAATAACAAGACACATAATGATGTGTTTTGAAGTAACTAAAAATAAGTTAAAGTAGGTCCAAAATTAAATTAGACTTTGTGCTTAAAGGGTTAATTTACATTTATTTATATATATTTAGATATAAATATACTAAATGTACTTTATCAACACTTAGAAAGTCACATGTGCAGCACAACATATAAAATAACACAATACTACTGCACTATTAGCAGTTTCAAAATATACAATAAAAGTTAGGCTATTTCACCCCAGCTCATTTTTATCCTACGATGATATTTTGTTCCATATTAACCTTTTCCAGCATTTTTTGTCATTGTTACCTAGTCTAACTATGCAACATATATTTGACAAGGCATAAATGAGAAGGTATGACATTACACGGTGTTATCTGAACGATCCCTTCAATTTGACGTGCTATGGTAAGACGGTTATTTTTAGGTAATCAAAAATATCAAACTTCTAGACGTTAAAGGGTGTAAAAAATACAATTCAACCTTATGTTAAACATTACACCCTATTTTTTCGATTTCAAATCAATGTATGTTACAATTAATAAATTATTATTGAAATAAACTCGAATTTCATCTTGTGAAAAATTCTGAAACACTTTTTTTAGTCAGATTCAAGTACCAGAGGGTAGGTACCCATTCGGCGCTAAATTACTTCTTTCGGACAACTTTTTAGAGGGTTACCCGGTCTCAAATGAAAGATAATATATTTATCTTTAAAATAAGACCAAGAAACATAATTTTCATGAGAGTTAGGCGAACTTTGTTATTTAGGCCCCTTTTGCAATATAGCCCACCGACTAGTACAACCGTCATAGTAACGGGCATCAGACTATATAGCCGAGTAAACAACGTCTCTGGGCGAGCTCAGCGAGCCACAGAGCCGTGAATCTAGTATCAAAGTGGCTTTGATACCAACCTTAAATTGCTCTTCTGAACTTAATCTGATGAGCTATGGCCAATCTAACATCATCTTGCTTATAATAAATATATTTTCTTACATATCTGTGATTCTTGAGCTGATATGTGACATATTTGACCTGAATTTAGGTAAAATACAACTACAATTCACGGCGATATAGTTTGCATCAACCTTCGCCAGTGCGACATGAGCGACATCTATGTGAGGATAATTCGTCCGCTGAGAGCGCAAGCTCAGACCGCCTTAAACTTGTTGATCAACACAAAAACACGTGCGTGAAGCACAAGAAAAACTACAGATACCACGTGCGATGACGTCATCTACCACGTGCGATGACGTCATCTCACAAAATCACGCGCTTCCACCCCACTCCACCCGAGATCACTTGGTAGCCTCAAGTGTAGTTTCGGATAAATAACATGAATATAAACTTACTTTCCCTTTCTAACAATAAAAAATCTTCACATATATGCGTCAAATATGGTAGTGAAGACGTGTACACTGCAGGTAAGTCAGCGAATTGCGATTTAACCCCGAACTGGGCACAGTTTATTTCTGTGGCAGGACAGCGGCTGTACACAATTCAGCGCCGTAGGCCGATCAGCGCTACAGACTATAGTGCTATTCATCAATCATTCATCAATTCATCAACCATGACCCTTTCTGGCGTGATGCACATTACTGCACACAGTATTGCAGGGGGTACAGGTATCGACGATGCTTTATCTTCGGAATCATTAGACGACCATGCCACGAATGAAGGGGAGTCACAGCATCGTCACATGGTATGTGTTCACATTTATTCAAAATATTATCAATGTAGAACATAATGTATTACTGCTCAACCCCTTACCCTTACAGTGCGGGGATCAACTTTAGTCGTCAGAATCTGACGTCTGTAGACGTCAGATTCTGACGTCTAAAGTCGATCCCCGCACTGTAAGAGTAAACATATTTATATTGGTCGTAGACCCATAACATAGGTATTCAAATGAATCAGAAAAAGCTAACTAAGACATTTATGATGATTTTAAATTGAAAAAACGCCTTTGGTCTCCATGGTTTTCATTAAAAATTGTATTGCCTTAACCCTTTCAAGCCTGAATTTATCATTGTCATCCTCATCCACTACACGCCGCGAATTGCTGTCGCAATTCTCGACTTGTAGTGGATGAAAATGATTTGATGTGGGTGAAAAATTACAGAAAATTGCCATGTATTGGTAAACCAATTCCATGGATATTTTCCTTCTAAAACCCTTAGTTTTAGCTAAATACATTGTATTTTCAGGGATGTAAAATGATGCTTTAATGCATCGTGAGGGCTCAAAGGGTTAAGGGTTAAAGCGCGGAATTATTTTAGTACAAATCATGGAGACTAAAGTTATTTTTTCTCTATTTGAAATCATCATAAATGCCTTGGTTAGCTCTTTCTGATTCATTTCAATACCTATGCCATCGGTCTACGGCCATTTATTATGAATATTTTTACTTTTACAGTGCGGGGATCGTCTTAATCTGTAAGGGTTAACCGTACAGTCCGTTGTTACACACCCTGTAGAGCCTTCAGTTGTATTCTTTCTCACTCTACCCCTGAATGCGATGAGGCCTTTTCCACCTATTTGAGCACCCCTCTCCACGCGACTCCCAACTGTTGGCCCCTCCCCTAAATTTCAAACTCTGCCCAAAATTGTGAAAGTGGTACATGTAGAACAACTATAGCTTTTTTTGCAATAAATATGTTACCCATACATTTCTAATTCAAGTATGTCATAGCATACATATTTTACCATAAATAGAGACACATATAACGCTCTGAATCATTTTCTTGACTTTATATGAGCACATTTAATCTCGAAATTACGTATTATTTTTCAAAATGAAACCACATATTTTTCGTGCGTTTTCGTTCATAAGTAGATAATTAAGGGGATTATATCGACACAAAATCACAAGAATAAGAGTTTAGCCACTGCTTAAACTGTTTTTGATTTATTAGCTGATGTAATCCCTCGTTTTAGGCTCTAATTATTCAATTTGTAATCAGAGGTGGCAATATTTGACTGTATAATCCAGTTGTACACACTCTATAATTGTGTGATAGGCTGTACAAATAACATTTCGCAGATGGCAAGGACACATTGCTGCCTCAATGTTGAGCCATTATCATCGACGCTGTCACAACTTTGGAACAGCGTTGGCCAAGTTCTCGCATCGCTTCGCGTATACTGTCACTTGGCTTGATGTTCCCAGGCCAGACGGTGCCGTCTGATTGCCGGCGCGTTGCGATTAGCTTTGATGTCTAAGCTTGGGAGGTGTCACACGAGAGGCACGTGTGTCCTCCTGGAGTGGGGTCCCAAATAGGTCGACACAGGCTCATATCTGGCAGGGTGTAGTAGGAAGTACACCCTGCACGCAGGTTGGTTGTTACATAGAACAGTTACTAGTTCAAATAGTCATTGGCTATTTGTATGCTCCGATCTCAATCTCAATCAATCCATCAATAAAACTTCTATAGCGCCTATATCCTCAGCGGATCGAGCTCAGAAGCGCACAAATCCTTAGCGTGATCATGTGTCATAATCGAGGCCAAAGCAGGTTCGTCTACAGGGAGCCGGGCTGCTGAGGGACTAGGGTGGAGAAGCCAGGTCAAATAGGTGAGATTTAAGTAATTTCCGGAATGTTGAGATTGTTTTTGCGAGTCCTTGTTAATCAAATATGTTTACAACATATATTTCATAGCGAAGTTATGTGCATAACTTAACCATGAAATATATGTTGTAAACATATTTGATTAACAAGGATTCGCCAATAACTACAACGCTAAAGGCAGTGTCTTCTCCTTGCAGGTGCAAGTACAAATAATAAAAGTATATTAGGAAACATGTATGTATAAAAGCATATTAAATAAACTTCTTATTATTTTAAGTATCGGTATTTCTATAATATGACCAAGTTAGTTTACAACAATAGAAAATATATATATATATATAACACTTTACTGGATAAAGACAGTTTGTTCACAACAATATGGAAAGCAAAAGAAATATGAATATAATAAACAATTGCATAGAAGGTGACTCAAAATAACCGATTATATATTCATACAATTCGATCTGACTATGAATTTCAGTGACCATCACCAATATAAGCGAAAGTGGAAAATATTTTAGTTTTATGTTTTTTTATACAATTTTGTATTATTATTATTTTCCGCATAGGAATGAGCAGGATATTTAAGTAACTGTGGACGTACAAGCTGGTATATATTGCATCTAACGTTGTACTCTTAACATGTTTATGATGATTATCACCTTATCTATCATCATCTCTTTATTTATTGCTTGAAGTTATATTTTCACATAAAATATTTGGAGTCAACACTATAGTGGGGCCTATCATAATGTTGGGAACTAGATGGGTTGTGAAAAACAATACATTTACAAAGTTTTACAGCTGAAAAATAGATATAAACATGAATACAAATTGGAATACATCTTATTCAAGAATTAGTTTAATCTGATATTCTAGCTGACTTTATTTACTTTTGATTCATTTTATATTCTGTCTTTAATTTCTGTTATTTTTAATATATTTACTCCAATCATTCAACATCATTCACCATGGAATTTTATAAGTATTGTTTATTAGTATATTCTAGATCAGCACCACTTACAATAAATAAATCCATAAAGAACATCCCTACATAATGATCGATAATAGGTGAATAATGAAAGCAGCTCAATAAATCAATCAGTTATAAATATCGCCATATTGAAGTGGGATACGTCATTTTAGCATTGAAGATGTTTAACATACCTTACATAACATATAAATTACAGGTGTTTATCTAGCTCCCAACATACCTTAACATACCATATAAATTACAGGTGTTTATCTAGCTCCCAACATTAGGACCTCATATCTTCAGGTGTAATTTTGAATTTTAAATTATTATGCGAATGTATAGATTTTATTATCTTATTATGTAATTATGTAATTATCTAGTTACCATTTTTCTTACTTATTCATGTTATTGTTTCAGTGTAGGTCATGGATGTCCAGATGCCACACTGTCCTTGAGATCCTGTGTAATCTTAGCTGTTGTCAGTTTTTTCGTCTACATTTATCTCACATACATTTGGCATACATTGGAAGAACCCATTTTGTTGAACTCGTTTTCAGACATGACTCGAATATATGACAAAGTAATATGGAATAACAACATATTGGAGAAAGTGAGAAATAATTTACATTATGAAGAATTCAGTGATAATGTAGCACACCCTGATTTGACTGGGCGTAGCATTCCGTGGATTTCTCATCCTCAAATACCAAGAAGAATCAACAAAACTGAATACCAGAAAATTAGACGTCTGATGCAATATATTGATGGAGTATTTACATCCAATAACATTACATACGTGCTCGCGTATGGCACGCTGCTGGGGTCATACATATCTCATGATATACTTCCATGGGATGATGACCTAGATCTATTAGTCAAGCTGTCAGACAAACAGAAAATATTGCATTTGTTAGATAGTGGTTCTAAATACCCCCATATTAAAGCCATGGTGAACACTTATTACCATAAAACATATATCATTAAGATTTACGAACCAACCAGTTCACAGGCAGGTAAATATCCGTGGAAATGGCCATTTGCTGATGTGACATTTTTTGAAGAAAATGACAACAGTGTCTGGACAACAGACAACCAGTTCAAATTACATAAAGTAAATCGTAGCAGCTTCTATCCGTTACACCGGAGGCCATTTTCTGGAATGTGGTTGCCAAGTCCCAAAGATCCACGCCTGCTACTTCAAAAGAAATACACACAGTTCAGATGTAAGCCAGACAATTCTGACCACAAAAACGAGAGGTTAATTTCAAAATGGAATAACTTTTTTCCGTGGTTAATTCCAACTGTTGGTTGTAGGTCAGTGGTGGGATATTATCCAGTAGTACACAGAACTGTACATAAAGAGGGTGTTAACGAAACTCTGAAAATCGGTGAATGGGATATTTACAAAGTTTATGTGGATGAACCGCAAACAGGAATATCAGAGCAACTGTTTGATTTGACATGACATCAATTCATTGCTTTTTAACTCGATTCAAGATATTTTATATTCATTACCTAAATAGACTAATAGATTTGTGTGGAATATCTAGTCATGCTCAATTTTGTTTTCTCACCTAAGATTTAAAAAAATATAAATTAATCTTTAAGAATTAAAGTCATGCTGTTATATAAAGTCACACTCGCAGTTTGGGACTACTGTGTTTCAGCTTATAAACACCACACCACCATGTTCTACGCCATAAATCACTATCTTTATGTCGATGATACTCAAATCTAAAAGTCATTATTACTTATTAGTCCGAAACACTATGGAATATATAGAGAAGTCGCAACATTGCTTGGTATGTTTGTCTACTTGGCTGACATGTTTCAAGATTGAGCAGAGTGCTGACAATACATCATTTCTCTCATTGGGTCCAAACGTTAACAAGAAAAATGCTCAGTCACCCAATGCAATGGCAATGATAGTTGGCTCAATGTTGAGTCAACGTCGCGGACGATGGGCCAACATTGCACCAACGTTGGGTGAACATCTCCTGTTTGCTGGGTTATACTTTATAGTCAGCTCCTAGTAAAAAAAACTGGATTAAAGGCGGGATCGGATCAATAATTATCACAAGGCCCGGGGGCCTGCATGCAGGCTAGCTAATCAAAAGAAAGAAACAAACAAACACACAGTCTACTTAGCGCCACTGACGCATCCAACAACTTCAACTTCACAAGCCACGACTTCACAAGCCACGGCAGTCAGTGACACTGACAGTGTCCGCAGACCGAGCTCGGACCGACTACTACTATTTAGACATGGACTATGTCTATAGTAATGATAGTCTAGTCTCTAGACTGTACTCTAGGCCACCAAGTAGCTTCCAATGTCAGGGATGTGTAGCGTTTATATAACAGTTTCTGTAGGCATTTGTGCTGTGAGACCTCAATGTCTTGAATGTTGACATGAGAATTTGACCTCAATTTGAGTGGCCCCAAATGCTGGGCATGCGCAGTGACAAATGTAAACCGATCTTTTTTTAGCCTCTGTGGTCTAAAGCGGAAGTTGCATGTTAAGCCTGAGAAAATTCTCTGTACCTATGTACTGACCTTTGACCTGGATCACGCACTGATCACGCACGGTAAACCATAAGTCCCACGTAGTGACCGCTCTCACTACCGCTCCGCGGCCACGGCCGTGGGCTAATAAAAAAATACGTCTACTGAAATATGCTAACCCACATGATTATTGTCATAATGGGAAAAAAAACTTTTAAAATACGCCTAATAATTGTTTGCATGTAATTTATAATTTTACACGCGAGATCTTGAAACTATTGTTGAATAAAAAAATTGTTAAAGTAGCAAACTGAATCAAAACCAATCAATCAAACCAGTTTCTGTGACATTATCCCCAAAAATGCACCGTTATGCTAACAAAGCGTTAATATATATGCTGATATGTTTCCTGAATAACGAATTCTAGCTATAATTGTACCACTTCACAAAGATGTTGGAGGTTGTGGCGATGCAAACAAATAGCGGGGTATTTTCTTGCTTTGTTGTCTCGGAAAAATGTCAGCATATTTATTAAGCATTAGGTTTCTAAATTAATTAAAGCAACACAATATGACCAAATCAAGCAGGATCCGGAACTAGTTTATCTAAGTTAAATCGTATGTTTTTTCAACCCTTTGATTGACATTTACCTTAATAAACATAATTTATTTGATTGTCGTATGCATATGCTGATTACAACAAAGCGTTTGATACAGTATCACGTATTGATCTATATTCTACGTTACTAAATAATGATATTTCTGGGAATTGTTTTTAGATTATATATAACATTTAGAAATCCTCTGAGTCATGTGTAAATAGCATGTTGACTGTCTGATGTATCAAAGCCTAACATCACTCTTTTCTGTCGTCTAAAAAAATATGACGGATTCATGTTTTTGTCGAGGCGATGGTTTGTTAATTTATTTATCAGGTCCTTCTTTTCAACTATGTATAGGGAAAAGAATACTGTTTTCACTAGTTTATTTTTCTGGGTGAAATGTGCTTGAAGTAGTTTGTTAATATGAATACACATGTCTTTTTTTCAATTATAATAACAAATTTACCGAGGGCAAAAACAACTGGTTGTTCTTTTCTGCAAACCCTGTTACCATCGACATTTAACTCTACTTTTCGTTATTTTAGTAAACTGTAAACAACATATTGGAAGGTTATGTTTTTTCTGTCGTCTGTGATAAAGAATCTACCACAGGTTTAATTTTGTTCAATAATTAACCACGAATTGAATATAGTATTTCATCTTTAGCCTACTAAACTTGTCTCATCACGAGAGATGAGTTATTGCTAAATTCAAATGCATAAACCAAAACCTGTCAATTAAATCAGGTTGCAGACATCACAGAACTTTCATCGGTAATAAATGAAACATTAATGAATATAACTAATACACATACATTTTGCAAATATGCAAGTCTTTTGTAGTATTATATAATTATATAATTTGTCAAGTGAGATGTGCAATACAAATTATGTGTATATTTTGTAATCTTATAGCAGGTACTTTATGTGGGTGGCCTCTGTGCTAGAGAGCTTGCGATCTTAATAGAGATCTTCAAACCACCCTGTAAAATGCATTTGTTTATTTTTTCATATTTTATATTTACTTTATATCATTTTCTATGGTTGAATAAACTATTCTGTGTTTTTTTTTCTGAAATATATATATTGTCTAATGTCAATTAAATGTTTCCAAATGTAAAATAAGTTAAAATAGATAAAGTTTATTTGCACTTAACATGGTTAAAGTGCGATTTGATTGATTGACAGTACAGAGTAAGTAAAACTAAAACAAAATGGAAGGTTTTCAGAAACGTGGTGGGATTATCATGCATGTCACGTGAGCATGTTAGCATCATATGACGTATGGCGAGAGAAAACTGTAGAAAAGCCAAGACGTGCAGACGACATGCTTATCCCCAGACGTAGTCAGAGTCTGCAGAGACATAGTAAGTGTCCTCAAATCATAGCGAGCTATTAGATTAACAGGATTTAGTTTTGAGATAATAAGGAATAGCAAAATAGCAGCCTAAAACGACATTAAAAAATGCATTCCTTTCTTTTATTTGGTCATATGCAAGCTTGATTTACTGGTAAGAATTTTATTTTGATGTTGTGATTAAATTGAGCTGTGGCTAAAATGTTTTAATCATTATAATGGTAATAGCAATAAGTATTACAAACCTTAATCAAATTTAATTATTGTTTCTAGTTACACATTTAATCCTGCTAAATATCATATATGATACACGTGTGTTACACATATGTCATAAACTTGAGAACGATACTTTTCTAAAATGTCGAAAAATTGTACTTGAAAAAAATTCATGGAGGTCATAAAAATATCAAAAATTGATAGGGGATAATTCCACATGTGACTTGACTAACGTATCAATTTCTCACAGTTGCAGTGACAATCTCCTCTATACATGATTTGTCTGTGTGGGGAACGGGGTCTGAGTTCTGGGCGCGGGATCTGGGTGGGAATTACCATGCTTGTCACGTGACGTCTGGCTGACACGTGATCTCGTCTGCTGGGAGATCTAGGACTGATATACAGAGGAAGGGGAAGATGAGTGTTTTAGTGTTTCCTTCTCCCATTGTCGCTCAGAATGCCATAGAATCCCGGAATTCAATTCAATCCGGTTCAGTTGATTCAGTGTACCAGATACAATATTAAAAACCTTTTGATAACATATATCAAATAACTAAAATATTAGAGCCTACACGAGGTACATAATATAAGTAATAGTATCACTGGAATATGAAATAGTAAATTGGAGAGAAGCTAAACAAGATTCATTAGAGCCATTGCTAGTAGTTCCCACCCTACATGTTACACTTTCCACTAGCCTTTTGCAATATGATACTTAAAAGCGACAATTACAACACAAAGATTTAACAGACCATGAACAACAAATACCATTCACAAAACTGCTATTCATTTTTTTACACACAAGACGCTTTGAATTAGATATAAAAAAAACAGTAATCAGTACCATGACGTACATTATAATTCCATATGGGAACTATTCTGCACAAACGCTACGTTTGAAGCAATCTGTAAGACACAAGGGCGGTACCACAAAAAATCCAGAATCATTCGAGTTACGAGAGGAGCATCCGCCGTCAGAGTAAAAAAAAAATAATTTACATTAGCATCCTAACTGCCATATTAATATTTGCAAACCTAAACAATATTATTATATTCACAACGCATAGCGAAATGTAGCTTGTTCGCCATTAATGGGGCTGTCACACTACAGCGTATGAGCCAGCATATGCCGACGTATGAAGAAAATTTGTCAGAACGCTGGCATACGTCGAGAACGTTAGCCATACGTTAGAAGCTCGTTGCACACACGTTGCTATACGTTGTGGTACATCTTTATACGCTCGGCCGTCGAAAAGTTTTGACCATGTTCAAAACTATCCGACGTATGAGTTGCGTATAAAAATACGCTACGCATACGCTACACGTACGCAACAAGTACGTTACGCGATCGTTGCACACGCTATGCCTACGCAACTCACACGTTCACATACGTTGGAAGCAGATTAGACAATCCAATAACGTATGCATAACGTGTCTGTTGCGTATACGTTTCGTACGACGAACGAGTTCAATGTGTGCACAGCCAGCAGACGACCACATACAGTGGGTACAAAAAATACCTTCACAAATTATTTCTCGATCATTTCCTGTGTCAAACGCGTTCAGGAAACATGGGAAGAAAAAAAGTTTAAAAGACTACGAATGTGCCGGTTGTGTCGAAAATATGTGTGGTACCAGAAGTACTGTCTGCTAAGCCCACCGATACAACTGAACCAGAAGTAGGTCCACTGCCTGATGAGCCCACATTGGAAATGAGAAACAATGTTGATGACGATAGTTATTCAGAGATTTCTGTGGGTTCAATTGCTGCGTCAGATGTATCTGCAACCTCTAGAAATTCGAAAAGGAAACGAGCCAGAAAATCGGCTTTTTGCTTGAATATTGATGACGAAAAACAAATGCTTGATGTGATCCACCACGCCCCGACCCGGTTTAACAGTTTCAGATTCCCCCCCTGTTCAGGTTACCCCCAGGGGTGATCTGCTACTTTCAAGTTACCCCCTCTAGTTTCAAATTACCGCCTCAATATTATCGGTGAACTTTCAATGATAACAATAAATTATATTTTATATTTTCATCACATGGCATTGAGACATTTTTTGAAACACTTTAAATCAACATAGGTATAACCCTTTGATCTCTGGGGCAACTAACGAATAAGAAAATATTAGCAAGAGGTTTAAAATCACTTTAATCTTCATAATTATAACCCTCGATTCTCTATGTTAACTTATGAGAAAAAATGTTAGCGCGAGGTATCGAAATACTTTTATTTTCATAAAACCATGATAACCCTTTGACCCAGGCTATAGAATCTAACGTAAAACAACTGTTTGCGCGAGGTCTTAAAACACTTAAATCTCCATGTAACAATTTGATTTCTATGGCAACTAACGAAAAAAAATTAGCACGAAGTCTCGAAACACTTTAATTCCCAATTACCCTTATGATCTCTGGGTTCAACTGACAAAAAAAATATTCTCGCGCTGTCATTGTCGTTATTATCTATCGATTTATCTATTGCAGATAATAGATTGCATTTGTTAAACATGTTAAAATATGCTGATCCAGCTCCCTTGTAGTAATAATACACAAAACCACTCTTTGGAGGGCAGCGACATGCAATATGTTTTCCATCTATAGCCCCTATAAACACTGAGAAAATTTCCATTTTTAAAAAAACCGGTCTGCTATACGGCGCCACCCATCAGGGAAAGTCAGTACTTCGTTCACAAATTTGTCTACAATTGCCTGACACAGGTTTTTTACAACCACTGAGATGGTGTTGTGGGGAACTCTCCAGGCAAATTTCATGGAAGAATAGTTAGTCCCAGATGTAAGATGACGTAATGTAAGAGCAATTTTTAATGCAGGACTTTTCTAAAAGATGTGTACTGTTTTTGTAATCTTGGACTCAATCGCACAACCAATTCATCATAAAAGATCTGGTGGCATTCTTAGAAAGTTTATAAAGGCGGATAGGTCTTCATTGCGTAACTCCACCATTAGCTGATCATATAATCCTAGGTCGACTCTCCTTCCGATCCATGGTCTAATCCACCATCTTCTACACCGATTCACCTTTCGCTTATGTCGAAAAAGCGGCCCTATCTCACAGGAATAACGTTTAATTCCAAAACGTTATTCCTGTGAGATAGGGCCGCTACTTCGTAATCCATTGCCATAGCATTAGCAAATGCGATGACATTAGTTGTAACCCTCCTTAAATACCAATTGCATGTGAACGATTTTCTATACGCTGACAGCTCCTTTCGTTACTCATACGTTACTCATACGTTACTCATACGCTACTCATACGCAACACTGTCGCTAGGCAAGCGCTATGCATATGTCCACAACGCTGGCCAGTCGTTTGTCATACGTTGGAACATGTCACTACACGTTGCACATACGTTACGGGTACGTTAGAAGAGCGCTACGCATACGCAATGTATACGTTCCTCACACGTTAACATTCTCCTCGAACAGAAAATTTTAACGTATGCCGACGTTTTGGGCATGTTGTGACAGCTCCATTACGTCCTGTGTCATGACATAATGCGGCAAGTCATTTTTACAACCACTGAGCGATAGGCTTTTTAAGTGTTCTGTCCTTAATTATGTCGCATGTTTATTTTTTTGTAGATTTACTACTAAAACTATCCTTTTCCTCGTGTTTAAATCTACATAATTTGTTAATCATGTGTATTAAGTGTTGTTGTTGTCGGTGATCTTGTTGTTGTTGGCATGGCGTTATACATTTTATCAATAAAACAGCATTCTAAGATAAGGGTCCAAATTTATGAGATGAATGCAGTGCCTATCTTTCTCGACTACATGTATGTGGACCTATTTCTGACTTCAATCCCGAAGCAATTGTTCCGCCAAGCCATTTCAAAGACACAACTGTCAAACAACAGGAAGATGAAATACGACACACACCATACATTCTCACCAATCACTTCAGTGGCTCCATCTGCCGGTACAGACATGGGTTGCTAGGTGACAATCATGGGTTGCTAGGTAACAATCACGTGACATGAAGTTAACAACGCCTGATGTGATCAGTCAACAACATATTTAACCTCTAACCGTTTATCTCAATGTCATCTGTGGCGTTTGACATGAAGGACGGAAAGGAGTGTTGGCTAAGATTTGACAGGTGTGATATAATAGTCAACCATTAACTGAATGACATGTAACTAACTCCGAAAATAGTCAGTCAATCAACCATCAGAGTGATACCAATTTATTATACATGATGTTTTTTTCAAAATGTTTTTCGCGAACCCATTTGTTATTATATATGCAGTGCAATTGCTGTGCAAAGTACAGTCTGTGTACATGGGTTGACACAGCAGGCCCGTCTTTTGTGTTGATATCGCATGACATTCAGACCAACACTGCATGAATGAAGGACAAAACAGTTATACAATCCTTCCTGGCCACAATCCATGTGGCCGCAAACACGATACATTCAACCAATGTTGGTACAATGATGGGCCAGCGTTGAGACAATGGGCCAACATTGTTCCAACATTGGGGGGACGTCTCCAATTACATACAACAGGTGCCTAGAAATAATATGACTCCCAGAAGAAGCCATGTGAATACACAATGGTAGGTCACTAGAATTATAACTTCAGGTTATGAGGTAAACAATTAGGCTCATTATATGTCTAGTTGTTAATATCTGCGTATTACCATAGTTCCATGGCATCTAGCTATATGCCTCCGCTAATCTAAGATATTAGCTCAGTCTGTTAATTGCACTCAATAATCGCATGTTAATTATGCGATAATTGCTTACCCTGGATTATTCTAGGTGCCTGGATATGCCACCTCACATTTTAACTGCACTATTACGTTCAATGATTTGCCTATTTGGCAATATATGCGAATAGGGAGTATGTTTACAACAAGCCTCTTGTCCACAGACGTAGATTCTGACGACTAAAGTCGGTCCCCGCGCGTGAGGGTTAATGTTGATTGCAGCGCTGTGTAAAATATTCTGATCCAAAGTGTGTTTATTTTATAAAAATACTTACGTGTGAGCTCTGGAATAAAAGGGGTGCTAAAAATGCTTACAGCCGGTGAATTGTAATAGCCTATTAGTGATCGGATTATGACACGAGTGCCGCAGAGCGCTCAGCGCCGTGATCATGATATTCCGCTAGCTAATGGGATTATGATAACGGAACGATCGCGATATACCACTCCCCAATCAGAGCAGGATCTCGCCAGCTGGACGGAACAGGGTTACAGAACAAGGTAGCTCAGCGATACTGTTTTGGCATCAAATAATTGTAACAATTCTGTAGAATGTTCATTTATATTTATTTACTCCAAGCCAAACGGGAGTGGGAAAACAAATCCTATCCTGTTATTCATAAATATTCCTATTTACCAGTAGGTCGTGGGATGTCGGAACATAATTGCATGTTAAAAACATAATGTCGTTAAATGTTAATTCTCAGGTTCCTTAAACATCCTCAGATCAGTCTCTGGCATAAGCTGCCACTTTTTACCTCTTTGGCATAACCTGCCACTTTTTATCTCTCTGGCATAACCTGCCACGTTTTACCTCTTTGGCATAACCTGCCACTTTTTACCTCTCTGGCATAACCTGCCACTTTTTACCTCACTGGCTTAACCTGTCACTTTTACTTGGCCATTACTGAACATGTTCACCCAGCTGGCCCGAT